>CM062291.1:358745773-358908754 GCA_031216915.1 Pictodentalium vernedei | reverse complement strand
TTCATCGGGGGCTACTATCAACACAAAAATATCCTGTAATTTTAACCTACTTTGGTGATATTTTGCAACTGGCCTTTTTGGGGCCACAGTATGGCCCCTAAATGTGGTTGATTGGAGTGGTTGAGGTGTCAATCTTTATTCCTCGGGGGCCACCCATCATCACCCAAATATCCTGTGATTTTAACCAGCTTTGGTGGGGGGCGCGGTAGCTCAGTTGGTAGAGATGCAGGGCTGCAAGCCGAGAGGTTCGAATCCCACCTGCGGCAACCACGTTGTGTCCTTGGGCAAGACACTTCAACCCCCATTGCCCACGTGGGGGCACGGTGACGCTGTGTACTAAGGCGTACTGCACGTCGATGGTGCACCTGTCTTCAACCAATGCTAACCCTGCTTGTGTGGAGCTGGTATGTTGGGGAGCTGACAGTTGCTCGGTGGTTCTCTCCGGGTACTCTGGCTTCCTCCACCCGTAAAACTGTCACGGTCATGGTTAGCCATTGTGCAGAAATATGTGACCTTAAACACCAATAAATAAATAAATAACCAGCTTTGGTGATATTTTTTAACTGGCCCTTTTTGGGGTCTTAGTGGGGCCCAAAATGTGTCCGATTGGAGAGGTTGAGGTGTCAATCTCTTTATTCCACGGCGGCCACCCATCAACACCAAAATATCCCACGATTTTAACCTGCTTTTGTGATATTTTGTAACTGGCCCTTTTTGGGGGCCTTAGTAGGGTCCCTAAATGTGGTTTGATAGGGGTGGTTGAGGCGTCAATCTTTTTTCCTTGGGGGGGCCACCCATTAACACCAAAATATCCTGTGATGTTAACCCACTTTTGTGATATTGTGTAACTGGCCCTTTCTGGGGCCTTAGTAGGGCCTTTAAATGTGGTCCGATTGGAGTGATTGAGTGCCAATCTTCTTCAATCCTCGGGGGCCACCCATCCACACCAAAATATCCCCTGATTTTAACCTGCTTTGGTAATATTTTGTAACTGATCCTTTTTGGGGCCTTAGTAGGGCCCCTAAATGTGATCCGATTGGGGCGGTTGAGGCACCAATCTTCTTTATTCCTCCTGAGCCTCCCATCAACACCAAAATATCCCTGATTTCAACCTGCTTCAGTGATGTTTTGTAACGGGCCGTTTTGGGGCCATAGTAGGGCCCCTAAATGTGCGCTGGTTGAGGAGTCAGTCTTCTTTATTCCTCGGGGGCCACCCATTAACACCAAAATAGCCTTTGATTTTAACCTGATTTGAATCATATTTTGTAACTAGCCCTTTTAGGGCCTTAATAGGACCCCTAATTGGGGGGGGGGGCGATTGAGGTGTCAATCTTCTTCATTCCTCGGGGGCCACCCATGAACACCAAAATATCCCGCCATTTTAACATGCTTTGCTGATATTTGTAACTGGCTCTTTTTGGGCCCTCAGTAGGGCCCCTAAATGTGGTCCGATTCGGACGGTTGAGGTATCAATTGTCTTTATTCCTCGGGTGCCACTCATCAATATCAAATATTCCCGTCATTTTAACTTGCTTTGCCGATATTTTTGACTGGCACGTTTTCGGGCATTAGTAGGGTCCCTAAATGTGGGCTGCTTGAGGTGTGAATCTTCTTTATTCTTCGAGGGCCACCAATCAACTCCAAAATATCCTGTGAATTTTAACCTGCTTTGATGATATCTTGTATCTGACTCTTTTTGGAACCTCAGTAGGGTCCCTAAATGTGGTCCAATTGGGGCGGTGGAGGTGTCAATCTTCTTTATTTCTTGAGTCCACCCATCAACACCAAAATATCCTGTGATTTTAACCTGCTTTGGTGATATTTGCAACTGGCCCACTTCGGGGCCTTAGTAGGGCCACTAATTGGGGTCCAATTGGGGCGGTTGAGGCGTCAATCTTTATTCCTTGGGGGCCACCCATCAACACCAAAATATTCCATGATTTAACTCTCTTTGGTAATGTTTTGTAACTGGCCCTTTTTGGGGCCTTAGTAGAGCCCCTAAATGTGGTCCGATTGGGGCGGTTGAGGTGTCAATCTTCTTTATTCCTCGGAGCCACCCATTAACACCAAAATATCCCATGATTTTAACCTGCTGTGGGTGGTATTTTGTAACTGGCCCTTTTTGGAGTCTTGGTAGGGCCCCTAAATGTGGTCCCATTGGGCCGGTTGAGGTGTCAATCTTCTTTATTCCTCGGGGGCCACCCATCACATCAAAATATCCCGTGATTTTAACCTGCTTTAGTGATATTTTGTAACTGGCCCTTTTGGGGTCTAAGTACAGCCCCTAAATGTGGTCTGGAGCAGTTGAGGTGTCAATCTTCTTTTTTCCTTGGAGCCACCCATCAACACCAGTATATCCCGTGATTTTAACCTGTTTTGGTAATATTTGGAACTGGCCCTTTCTGGGGCCTTAGTAGGGCCACTAAATGTGGTCCGATTGGAGCGGTTTAGGTGACAATCTTCTTTATTCCTCGAGGTCCACCCATCAAAACCAAATAGCCCGTGAGTTTAACCTGCTTTGGTGATATTTTTTAACTGGCCCTTTGTAGGGCCCTAAATGTGGTCCAATTGGGGAGGTTCAGGTGTCAGTATTCTTTAAACCTTGGGGGCCACCCATCAACAGCAAAATATTCCGTGATTTTTACCTGCTTTGGTGATATTTTGTAACTGACCCCTGTTTGGGGCCTTGATAGGGCCCTAAATGTGGTCCCGATTGGGGCGGCTGAGGCGTGAATCTTCTTTATTCCTCGGGGCCACCCATCAACACCAAAATATCCGGTGATTTTAACCTACTTTGGTGATATTTTGTAACTGACCCTTGATAGGGCCCCTAAATGTGGTCGATTGGAGCGGTTGAGGTGCCAATCTAAATTATTCCTCGCGGGCCACTCATCAACACCAAAATATCCCATTATTTTAACCTGCTTTGCTGATATTTTGTAACTGGCCCTTTTTGGGGCCTTAGTAGGGCACCAAAATGTGGTCCGATTTGGACGGTTGAGGTGTCAATCTTTATTCCCTCGGGGCCCACCCATCAGCATCAAAATATCCAGTGATTTTAACCTGCTTTGGTGATATTTTGTAACTGGCCCTTTTTGGGGCCTTAGTAGGGGCCCCTAAACGTGATCCGATTGGGGCAGTTGAGGTGTCAATCTTCTTTATTCCTCGGGGGCCACCCATCAACACCAAAATATCCCGTGGTGTCAACCTTCTTTGGTGATGTTTTGTAACTGGCCCTTTTTGGTGCCTTAGTAAGGCCCCTAAATGTGGTCCGATTGGGGTGGTTGAGGTGTCAATCTTCTTTATTCCTCGGGGCCACCCTTCAACACCAAAATATCTCGTGGATTTTAACCTGCTTTGGTGGTATTTTGTAACTGGCCCTTTTTCGAGCCTTAGTAGGGCCCTAAATGTGGTCCCATTGGGCCGGTTGAGATGTCAGTCTTCTTTATTCCTCTGGGGTCACCCATCAACACCAAAATACCTGTGATTTTAACTGCTTTGGTGATATTTTGTAACCGGTCCTTTCTGGGGCTTTAGTAGGGCCCCTAAATGTGGGGCGGTTGAGGTGTCAATCTTATTTATTCCTCGAGGGACACCCATTAACACCAAAATATCCAGTGATTTTAACCTGCTTTGATATTTTGTAACTGGCCCTTTTTGGGGCCTTTGTATGGGCCTAAATGTGGTCCGATTGGAGCAGTTGAGGTGTCAATCTTTATTCCTCGGGGCCCACCATCAACACCAAAATACCCCGTGGTTTCAACCTTCTTTGGTGATGTTTTGTAACTGGCCCTTTTTGGGGCCTTAGTAGAGCCCCTAAATGTGGTCCGATTGGGGCGGTTGAGGTGTCAATCTTCTTTATTCGTCGGGGCCACCCATCAACACCAAAATATCTCGTGATTTTAACCTGCTTTGGTGGTATTTTGTAACTTGCCCTTTGTCGAGCCTTAGTAGGGCCCTAAATGTGGTCCCATTGGGCCGGTTGAGATGTCAGTCTTCTTTATTCCTCTGAGGTCACCCATCAACACCAAAATATCCCGTGATTTTAACCTTTTTGGTATTATTTTGGAACTGGTCCTTTCTCGGCCTTAGTAGGGCCACTAAATGTGGTCCGATTGCAGCGGTTTAGGTGACAATCTTCTTTTATTCCTCGAGGGCCAACCATCAAAACCAAAATATCCCGTGAGTTTGACCTGCTTTGGTGATATTTTGTAACTGGCCCTTTTTGGGGCCTTTGTAGGGCCCTAAATGTGGTCCGATTGGAGAGGTTGAAGTGTCAGTATTCTTATTCCTTGGGGGCCACCCTTCAACACACAAAATATCCCGTGATTTTTACCTGCTTTGGTGATATTTTGTAACTAGCCCTTTTTGGGGCCTTAGTAGGGCCCTAAATGTGGTCCGATTGAAGCGGTTGAGGTGTCAATCTTCTTTATTCCTCGGGGGCCACCCATCAACACCAAAATATCCCGTGATTTTAACCTGCTTTGGTGATATTTTGTAACTAGCCCTTTTGGGGCCATAGTAGGGTCCCTAAATGTGGTCCCAATTGGGGCAGTTGAGGTGTCAATCTGTATTCCTCGGGGGTCACCCATCAACACCAAATCCCATGATTTTAACCTTCTTTGGTAATATTTTGGAACTGGTCCTTTCTCGGGCCTTAGTAGGGCCACTAAATGTGGTCCGATTGCAGCGGTTTAGGTGACAATCTTCTTTTATTCCTCGAGGGCCACCCATCAAAACCAAAATATCCCGTGAGTTTGACCTGCTTTGGTGATATTTTGTAACTGGCCCTTTTTGGGGCCTTTGTAGGGCCCTAAATGTGGTCCGATTGGAGAGGTTGAAGTGTCAATATTCTTTATTCCTTGGGGGCCACCCATCAACACCAAAATATCCTGTGATTTTTTACCTGCTTTGGTGATATTTTGTAACTGACCCTATTTGGGGCTTTGATAGGGCTCCTAAATGTGGTCCGATTGAGGCAGCTGAGGCGTGAATCTCTTTATTCCTCGGGGGCCACCCATCAACACCAAAATATCCCGTGATTTTTACCTGCTTTGGTGATATTTTGTAACTAGCCCTTTTTGGGGCCTTAGTAGGGCCCCTAAATGTGGTCCGATTGAAGCGGTTGAGGTGTCAATCTTCTTTATTCCTCGGGGGCCACCCATCACACACCAAAATATCCCGTGATTTTAACCTGCTTTGGCGATATTTTGTAACTAGCCCTTTTTGGGGCCATAGTAGGGTCCCCTAAATGTGGTCCCATTGGGGGCAGTTGAGGTGTCAATCTGTATTCCTCGGGGGTCACCCATCAACACCAAAATCCATGATTTTAACCTTCTTTGGTAATATTTTGGAACTGGGTCCTTTCTCAGGCCTTAGTAGGGCCACTAAATGTGGTCCGATTGCAGGGGTTTAGGTGACAATCTTCTTTTTATTCCTCGAGGGCCACCCATCAAAACCAAAATATCCCGTGAGTTTGACCTGCTTTGGTGATATTTTGTAACTGGCCCTTTTTGGGGCCTTTGTAGGGCCCTAAATGTGGTCCGATTGGAGAGGTTGAAGTGTCAATATTCTTTATTCCTTGGGGGCCACCCATCAACACCAAAATATCCGTGATTTTTACCTGGCTTTGGTGATATTTTGTAACTGACCCTATTTGGGGCTTTGATAGGGCTCCTAAATGTGGTCCGATTGAGGCAGCTGAGGCGTGAATCTTCTTTATTCCTCGGGGGCCACCCATCAACACCAAAATATCCCGTGATTTTTACCTGCTTTGGTGATATTTTGTAACTAGCCCTTTTTGGGGCCTTAGTAGGGCCCCTAAATGTGGTCCGATTGAAGCGGTTGAGGTGTCAATCTTCTTTATTCCTCGGGGGCCACCCATCAACACCAAAATATCCCGTGATTTTAACCTGCTTTGGTGATATTTTGTAACTAGCCCTTTTTGGGGCCATTGTAGGGTCCCTAAATGTGGTCCAATTGGGGCAGTTGAGGTGTCAATCTGTATTCCTCGGGGGTCACCCATCAACACCAAAATATCACGTGATTTTAACCTGCTTTGGCGATATTTTGTAACTGGCCCTTTTTGGGGCCTTAGTAGGGCCCCTAAATGTGGTCGGTCCGATTGGGTGGGTTGAGGCGCCATTCTTCTTTATTTCACTGGGGCAAACCCATCAACACCGAAATATTCAGTGATTTTAACCTGCTTTGGTGATATTTTGTCACTGGCCCTTTTTGGGACCTTAGTTGGGCCCCTAAATGTCCGATTGGAGCAGTTGAGATGTCAATCTTCTTTATTCCTCTGGGGCCACCCACCAACACCAAAATATCCCGTGATTTTGACCTGCTTTGGTGATATTTTGTCACTGGCCCTTTATGGGGCCTTAGTAGGGCCCCTAAATGTCTGATTGGAGCAGTTGACATGTCAATCAATCTTCTTTATTCCTCTGGGGCCACCCACCAACACCAAAATATCCCTTGATTTTAACCTGTTTGGTGATATTTTGTAACTGACCCTTTTTGGGGCCTTAGTAGGGCCCCTAAATGTGGTCTGATTGGGGCGGTTGAGGTGTCAATCTTCTTTATTCCTCGGGGGCCACCCATCAACACCGAAATATCTTGTGATTTCAACCCACTTTTGTGATATTTTTTAACTGGCCCTTTTTGGGGCCTTTGTAGGGCCCTAAATGTGGTCCGATTGGAGAGGTTGAAGTGTCAGTATTCTTTATTTCTTGGGTGGGCCACCCATCAACACCAAAATATCCCGTGATTTTTACCTGCTTTGGTGATATTTTGTAACTGACCCTATTTGGGGCCTTGATAGGGCCCCTAAATGTGATCCGATTGAGGCAGCTGAGGCGTGAATCTTCTTTATTCCTCGGGGGCCACCGATCAACACCAAAATATCCTGTGATTTTAACCTGCTTTGGTGATATTTTGTAACTGGCCCTTTTTGGGGCCTTAGTAGGGCCCCTAAATGTGGTCGGTCCGATTGGGTGGGTTGAGGCGCCAATCTTCTTTATTCCACTGGGGCAAACCCATCAACACCGAAATATTCCGTGATTTTAACCTGCTTTGGTGATATTTTGTCACTGGCCCTTTTTGGGGCCTTAGTAGGGCCCCTAAATGTCCGATTGGAGCAGTTGAGATGTCAATCTTCTTTATTCCTCTGGGGCCGCCCACCAACACCAAAATATCCCTTGATTTTGACCTACTTTGGTGATATTTTGTCACTGGCCCTTTTTGGGGCCTTAGTATGGCCCTAAATGTTGTCTGATTGGAGCAGTTGACATGTCAATCAATCTTCTTTATTCCTCTGGGGCCACCCACCAACACCAAAATATCCCTTGATTTTTTAACCTACTTTGGTGATATTTTGTAACTGACCCTTTTTGGGGCCTTAGTAGGGCCCCTAAATGTGGTCTGATTGGGACGGTTGAGGTGTCAATCTTCTTTATTCCTCGGGGGCCACCCATCAACACCGAAATATCCCGTGATTTCAACCTACTTTTGTGATATTTTTTAACTGGCCCTTTTTGGGGCCTTTGTAGGGCCCCTAAAAGTGGTCCATTTGGAACGGCTGAGGTGTCTATCTTTATTCCTCGGGGCCCACCCATCAACTCCAAAATATCCCGTGATTTTAACCTTTGGTGATATTTTGTAATTGGCCCTTTTGGGGCCTTAGTAGGGCCCCTAAATGTGGTCCGATTGTGGCAGTCGAGGTGTCAGTATTCTTTATTCCTCGGGGGACACCCATCAACACCAAAATAGTCCGTGATTTTAACCTGCTTTGGTGATATTTTGTAACCGGCCCTTTTTGTGGCCATAGTAGGGCCCCTGAATGTGGTTCGGTTGGGCGGTTGAGGCGTCAGTCTTCTTTATTCCTCGGGGGCCACCCATCAGCACCAAAATATCCCGTGATTTTAACCTGCTTTGGTGATATTTTGTAACTGGCCCTTTTTGTGGCCATAGTAGGGCCCCTAAATGTGGTCCGATTGGGCAGTTGAGGCGTCAGTCTTCTTTATTCCTCGGGGGTCACCCATCAACACCAAAATATCCCGTGATTTTAACCTGCTTTGGTGATATTTTGTAACTGGTCCTTTCTGGGGCTTTAGTAGGGCCCCTAAATGTGGGGTGGTTGAGGTGTCAATCTTCTTTATTCCTTGGGGGCCACCCAGCAACACCAAAATATTCCATGATTTTAACCTGGTTTGGTGATAGTTTGTAACTGGCCCTTTTTGGGGTCTTAGTATGGCCCCCTAAATGTGGTCCGATTGGGGCGGTTTAGGTGTCACTCTTTTTTCCTCGGTGGCCACCCATCAACACCAAAGTATCCCATGAATTTAACCTGCTTTAGTGATATTTTGTAACTGGTCTTTTTGGGTCCTTAGTTGAACCCCTAAATGTGGTCCGATTGTGGCGGTTGAGGCGTCAATCTTCTTTATTCCTCGGGGGCCACCCATTAACACCAAATTATCCCGTGATTTTAACCTACTTTTGTGATATTTTGTAAATGGCCATTTTTGCGGCCTTAGTAGGGTCCCTAAATGTCCAATTTGAGCGGTTGAGGTGTCAATCTTCTTCAATCCTGGGGTGCCATATCCCGTGAGTTTTACCTCCTTTGGCGATATTTTGTAACTGACCTTTTTTGGTGCCTTAGTAGGGTCCCTAAATGAGGTCCGATTGGGGCGGTTGAGGTGTCAATCTTCTTCATTCCTCTGGGCCACCCATCCACACCACAGGATCCCACGATCTTTACCTACTTTGGTGATATTTTGTAACTAGCCCTTTTTGGGGCCTTACTAGGGCCCCCTAATTGGGGGGGGGGGGGGGGGAGGGCGGTTGAGGTGTCAATCTTTTTATTCCTTGGGGGCCACCCATCAACACCAAAATATCCCTTGATTTTTTTTCGAATTTTCAATGTCGAATAAGGAAACGGGAATAAGTAACTAAATTCACAGTACTTTATTATATTCAATGTAATTACAGGTGTAAATTGACAACTCCGAGTTAATTCACTGGTTGATAAAATGGTGAAAATTGAAAAATAGTGTCTGAAATATTTCTAGGGGGAGGGGGAATGTGTCCGGGGCGGCGGCGACCCCCCCCCCCCCCCCCCCGAGTTAATTCACTGGTTGATAAAATGGTGAAAATTGAAAAATAGTGTCTGAAATATTTCTAGGGGGAGGGGGAATGTGTCCGGGGCGGCGGCGGCGCCCCCCCCCCCCCCCCCCCCCCCCCCCCCGTGGTTGCAGGCCTGGACTCTTCTGTTTTGGTTATGATCGGTCGAATGAGACTGCCGAACCATCACGTGACCTACACTCTTTTAGCAAAGTCTACGAGTCATATTTATGAAGAGATTTCACTGTAACTGGGTAGGATAACTCGTTTTGGAATGATGATTTTACTGTGACTTGGTAACTTTGGTTGACATACAATAACTGTGAGGGCCACATTGACTCCGGCCTCAATTCTTTAGTACAGTCTAATCCTCAAATTATTCTCACTGAAAACATAGTATATAGGGAACAGAAATTAACATATTCTCAATTATCACAGTTCTTGTCTTATTTCATAATCCTTTCATAAACATTGAACATTATCCCTTTCATCAAACACTACACACAGTCAAGTTGAGCTGCAGTGCCATTGACACATTCATTGGATATGATATTTGGTGGAGATGATAGTTCCAAAATATGAAAATTTGATATAGGGGGTAATATTAAAAGATAGAGAACAAACATGACCTCCATTTGGATAAGCGTCTGATTCAGTCACCAAATGCCAAATTGTGTAACTAGAGGTTGCCATTAACAAGAGTACCAAATTTGGTCACTATAGCTTTTAAAACGTGGCTGTAATGTGGCGAACAAAAAGAAAAAAGGCTAACGATTCTATTAAACCATTTCAACTTCGGGTAAAGACTTAAATTTTGGTAAGGTTCCTTGTTAGTGAATGAGAAATATTTGTGTAAGGCGTCAAACACGCTGCTTACTTACACAGGATACACTAAGAAATAGATCACAAAAGCATTTCACCAGTGGGACCAACGAAACAAAAGTCACTCTGTATTAACCCTTTACCAAACATGAAAAGCAGACGTCACTTGCAAAAAAAATAATTATTGAACAGCTATTTTTTTTTTTCATTTTTTGATTCAAAAACATAGGTTATGACCCCTCATTGGAACGAGGTCGACCTATGTGTTTGAGAGAAAAAATTTAAAAATAATGAAAATTTATTGGCGATTTTTGAGAATGGACAAAGTCAAGATAAGCTATTGCCATCACGCGCACGGAAGTCTGCGAGTCTGTTCATATTTTCCTTTAGCACAGACTACACCCCGTAGTTCTTGTCCGATCGTCACGACATTTCATATGCAGATTTGAGGTCATGTCTCGATGAGAACGTCCCCTTTTGATCGCGATCGGTCAACCATGATGGCTGCCCGAGCCCAAAACCCGAAAATCGTTAGCACAGTCTACAGGTCGTATTTATGAAGTGGTTTCATGCATGGTAACTTGGTAAATTAACTGTATAATATCTAGATCAGAACGTCCCCTTTTGGCCATGATCTGTCAACTGAGACGGCTGCCCAAGCCCGAAACCCAAAAACTTTTAGCACAGTCTACAGATCATATTTAGTATGGAGGGATTTCATTGTAACTTGGTAGATTGACTCGGTATGATGTCTAGATGAGAACTTCCCCATTTGGTCACGATCTGTCAACCGTGACGACTGCCCGAGCCGAAACCCTTTAGCACAGTCTACAGGTCGTATTTATGGAGGGATTCCATTGTAACTTGGTAGGATAACTCCATATAATATCCAGATGAGGTCTCTTTTTGGTCGCGATTGGTCAACTGTGACGTCTACGGGGGCCCGAAGCCTAAAAACCTTTAGCACAGTCTACGAGTCATATTTAGGAAGGGATTTCATCGTAACTTTGTAGAATGACCCCAGATAATGTCTAGATGAGAACGTCCCACTTTTGGTCGCGACCATCCAGCCATGATGACTGCCCGAGCCCAAAACCCGAAAACCTTTAGCACAGACTACATGTCTCATTTATGAAGGGATTGCATTGTAACTTGGTAGGATGACTAAGTATAATGCCTAGATGATGGCATCCCCTTCTGGTCGCGATTGGTCAACCATGATGGCTGCCCGAGCCCAAAACCCGCAAACCTAAAGCACAGTCTACAAGTCGTAAATATGAAGGGATTTCATGGTAACGTGGTAGGATGACTCGGTATAATATCAAGACGAGAATGTCCCCCTTTGGTCATGATCTGTCAACCGTAATGGCTGCTCAAGTCCGAAACCCAAAAACTTTTAGTACAATTGACAGGTCATATTTAGTATGGAGGGATTTCATTGTAACTTGGTAGGATGACTCGGAATGATGTCTTGATGAAGACGACCCCTTCTGGTTGTGAACCGTGATCGCTACACAGGCCCGAAGCAAGAAAAACCTTTAGCACAGTCTACAGGCCGTATTTATGAAGGGATTTCAGTGTAACTTGATACGATGGCTCGTGTTGGAATAACTTCACTGTAACGTGGTTCCTTTGGTTGACATACATTAAGTGTGAGGGCCACATACATTAACTGTGAGGGCCACATTAACCCACCCCTCAATTCTTTAGTACATTCTACACCTCAAATTATTTTTATTGAAAACATAGCATACAGGGAACAGAAATGAACACATTCCCAATTATCACAATTCTTGTGTTATTTCATAATCCTTTCATAAACCTTGAACATTATCCTTTTCATCAAACACAACACACAGTCAGGTTAAGCTACAGTGTCATTGACACTTTCATTAAGGGAAGTTATAAGGATGAAATGGCATCTGCAGCTGTTCGACCCTTCCCACATTTTGCGTTGAACTGATATGTCTTCGTACATCTACTGAGAGATGGGCATGGGTATTTCCGATCCAGGGGCTTAGGAGTCAAAGGAGTAATATAGCAGGTTTGGGGTGGGGTGGGGTGTTGAGAATTGCAGGCCTTTGTGTACATGGTGCACGCGCCACATATACATTCTTATGTTTCCACTAATGGTCGAAAGACCAAAGTGAAAATATTCATTTGGTATGAATAAAGTATGTCATAAAAAAATGTTATAACTTAATTTCGCACCTTAGACGACAAGGTGGCAAAACGAGTTAATTAGCGGCCCTGTTGATTGGCCATGAAAGAAACAGAAAACACTGTTAGGACAGGGTGCCACATAGTCCAGTAAAATACGACTAAAATCGGCTAAACTAGAAAAAAATTGTACAGAACTAGTTTTAACTTTTTATCGAATCTTTGAACCCTCCCCAACAACAGAGAAAAAATCGAGCTCGAACTCTCGCGCGTTTAAAAAAAATCAAGATGCAGTTCAAGATGGCCGCCGATTGTGAAAAATCGACCAAGTGGTTTTGATGACATCATGCATTAATGAATCGTTAGAAGATGGGCTCCATTACAGTGGATATATGTTCTACAATAACCAGAGATACATTTGACATAGGAATTGTTCATCGGAATTCAGGATGATGGCAAAAATTAGAGAGAAAAAAAATTGTGTATCTTTTCTGATATAGTGACGGGATTTTTGAGCATATGACAAAATATGCTATACTATCACAGAGGGTGGCCATCCGCAAATCCGCCTGCATCATTTTTGTCTACAACATTTGCATGGAACACCCACTATTACAGATCTTATAAGGTTCACGTAGATTGCAAATGAGTAAAAAAAAGAGATCAGTGCGCTATGATGTTGTGCGAGCGAAACGGCTTCTTTGTCTACGAGATGACTGCTCGGTGTGCACATTCATACTGAGATTTACATCAACCAGACACACCCAGCAAATCTCACTTTTATATCCAAAAATGGCGTTAGAAGGTCGCACGAGTGCAAATATTGAGATGTTCTTGAAATGAACAAAGAATGAAAATAACTACCATGCAGTGGCTCAGTAGGTAAAGTTGTAGGCTGCAAGCCGAGAGGTCCTCAGTTCGATTTCCACCTGCGGCAACCGCGTTGTGTCCTTGGGCAAGACACTTAACCCCAATTGCCCACGAGGGGACGCGGTGGTATTGTGTACTAAGGCGTACTGCACGTCGATGGTGCACTTGTCTTCATCCAATGCTAACCCTGCTTGTATGAAGTTCTACGTTGGGGAGTCTCGCCGTTGCTCACTGGTTCTCTCCGGGTACTGCGGCTTCCTCCACCCGCAAAAGTGTCGACCTGGCTGTCGAAAGTGTCGTTAAACCACAATAAATAAATACTATTGGTTGCTGCGCATTGTCACTGCCCGTGCCTCTACACGACCCACACATCGTTGTACATTCTATGCCAATCTACATACAGCCAGTTTTGAAGTTACAATGAACAATTTTCAGAAGACTTTCGGCTGCTGGGGGATTGTTTGTTTTCGAGGGATGCAGAACATTTTCCTTCATAGACCATCCCCAGTCTGTGACCATCAACGAATCTTCAGCTCTCCATTCACATATTTGTAGATACGGCCTCATGTTATGATATTGAGCAGAACTCTTAGTTTGTGGAAGTATGCTGGGGTCGACTGCAGGCACCGATTTGGATATCTCATCTGTGAAGATGGACCAACGCAAACTGTTATCAATCGCCACAACTCTGTATAGACAAATGAATGCAGACTCGCCAGCGGAGATTATTTCATCTTTATTCAGATCACATGGACGTTTACAAAATACTTCAGCGGCTGCTCTAAAGTGTGGACTGGATATAAATAGTTTGACAGCAGTAGCTTTGCAGACTTCAAAAATCTGTGATGTAGTATCAAGACCAGCAAAAGCATTTAGAAAAAGAATATGTGCGCATATGTCGCCACCTTAACTCTCTTTAGTTTCCTGTATATTCCAGATACCTTTGTTCGTCTTTGAGTTGGACCTCAATGCAAGATATATCGACTTACAAGTAGATATGTCATGGGACCATGGTAACAGTATCACAGATGCTTGCCATCATGCCATGTTAATCACAGTTCGAACTATGAGGACATTAGGTATGAGGCTCGGACAGCAAACAACCAGTACGGCCCGCGGTCCAGGACCGAACCGGACCGCCGCCATTGGACCGGTCCACACATGGCGGTTAGGTACTGGACCGGTTCGCAAACTTTAATACCTATATGTATGTCTAGCTTTAGCACTGGGATTATCTGGTACAGAAATTCGAAGCTCCAATCCCTCCAGTCAATAGACTCAATACACAGTGTCGCAAATGTCAGGTCATCTGGAGTGCGAGATCTCATAACAGCTCGCCAGATACATTCTTTGATATCGGTGACATCAAACGACAGTGACTACTGAGTACCGCCTATGTCTTTTGATTCCACCGACTTCAGAGAATGCCCTGATTGGAACGCGCTTGGTTTAGTAACAAACTAACAATCTTCAATCACGACGATATCACATGGTCAACGTTCACTGATTTGAGTGTTGGGCCGTTGGCAGATGCCAGATGGTTCCAAATAAATCATTTGTAATTCTGTAACTCTACCTACCGGTCGTTTGTTTAACCCTTTACCCAACGCAGTCGATATCAAAATTTATTATTTTAAATATCATTTTTTTAAATTTTTCAAAAAATTTCAACAAAACCATATCATTTGACCCCTCGTTGGAACGAGCTCGTTTCAACGAGGGGTCACATGATATTGTTTTGTTGAAATCTTTTGAAAAATAATATTTTTTCAGCTGCTGAATTTACATATTACGCGGGTGGATGCGGCCAATTCGTTAGGTAAAGGGTTAAAATATAGCATAACCAGTTGTTAAAATTTGAAATAATAATGGAGCCTACTAGAGAGTCGAATGATACTCAGTCTTGTGAAATTAGTGAATCGCCCAGTATCCAATACAGCGACAAGTACAGGAACGATACCAAAAACACAGGACACTACGGGACTCGCACCTGGCAAAATATCCTTTCCCAGAATATTGGTATCTGTATTCAAAAAAGAATGATTCCGCTGGTGTTTTACGATGTGTAACATGTGAGGAAAAAGTAAAGAAAGGTGGTGCTGGTCAGCCCAACTTAAAAAAAAACATTTTAAGAGGCACCATAAAGGCATTTGCGATACAGTGGTGAGCCACCAGCCGAAAGACACACTCCCATGTTGAGCTGTGTATAAAAAACATCCTCAACTGCATCATCATCCGAATTTATCCCGCTTCCACAAGGAATTGCAGTCGGTGAATCCGAGTTGGGGTCAGAAGAATACTGCAAGAAAGATACGCGCAATGTGAACGGAATTTCGCTGAGATGATATGTTCAGATATCCAGCCTGTATCTATAGTGTATGACACTGGATTTCTACAGTACTCTTACACATTAAATCCAAGATTCATAGTTCCTTCAAGAGACGCAATGGACAATGAGGTCAGTAAACTATACGATGATAGGAAAGCTAGTGTACAAACTATTTGAAAAAAAAAAAAACATCGCATACTTCTGTGCCACTTTTGATATATGGACATCTAAGACAATGCATTCAAATATCAATTTGACTGTACATTTCATTTCAAATTCATGGAATTAGAGAGTGTTAGACTTGGAGCTGTATCTTTTCCAGGAGAACACCCAGGGGAAAGTATCACTGACAAAATGTTCTCGACATGTTGGACACATGGAAGCTGCCGAGAAACAAGTTAGTAAGCGGCAACATGCGACAATGTCAGTTCGAACATCAAATGTTGCAGAGACTTCTTACAAATTAAACGATCTCCATGCCTCGGACATGTTTTGAACTTAGCTGTACAAGATGGACTTAAAGTGCGGGGTGCAACTGAAGCCAATACCGGTGTAAGAAACTGGTAATGCATTTCCACAATAGCAAGGTCCTGCTTGATAAAATGGAGGCTGTACAACGAGAAAAGAAACGTACGACATTGAGACAGACTCTTTCAATGTGTATGCACCCGATGGAACTCAACCTATTTAATGTTGTCAAGACTTTTGGAACTTAGAGACATTATAACCACCACTGAAGATGATACCCTGCCACACAGGAATGCTCCAAACCTCACTTACTTTCCCACTGAAGTTGAATGGAATCTCGTCTCCGAGCCAATTTCACTGCTGCGACCATTTTATGAGGTGACAGTTTGGATGGGTTCCTCTTCGTATGTGACAATATCTGTGGTTGGACCAGCTGTAGCTATGTTAGGGCAACACTGGGAAACGAAAGTAAACAACCCGCTCGGAATCAAGAAATTCAAGGAGCAAGCAAAACTGAAGATGAACAAATACTTCGATATGAAGGATGAAGAAAATCAAGTGGATATGAGGTCATATGTGGACCCCCGTTTCCGTGCTTTCGGTCAGAAGTTGGAGGCGAAATCGACTATTGAGGCAAAGGTGACATCAGAACTTACGGGGCTAATCGGGAGTATAAAAGCGCAGGCATCGGATACTTGTGGAAGTGATTCTGTGGTGCCAGGTGTTGAGGCGTCCGACGCCACAGACACCATGCGAAGATAAAGGACTTAGCCGTCTTCTTGACACCATACTTGGAGCACACGTAATTCGAGCAATGACAGAAATAAGTAGGTACAATGCCCTGCCGTGCACTGGGATAAATACTAACCCACTTGATTGATTGAAGTTACATAAAGATACGCTTCCAGACATGTCTGAATTGGTGAATAAGTTGATGTGCGTAGTTGCTACTAATGTACGAAGTGACTGCTTGTTCAGTGTTGCAGGAGACATTATTACCTCAATACGAAATCGTCTATTACCCGATACAGTTGCTAAGTTATCATTTTGCATGACAATGTTGGGAAGCGCCACCTTCCCCAATACCTACGGATGCGTAGTTTGTGCAACTGTGGGAATTGCAAACGTCTCGTCCAAGGAGAAGGATTTGAAAACCTATGAAATGCCTGACTGACAAGGAATATATGTCTATTGTGTTTACTGTTTATGTGATTCCCGTGTGACAACCAACAATCAACAGGATGCAACAAGTTAACAAATGCAAGTGTTTTGGAATTAATTTTTTGTTTATAATTGCACATTGGCAAGTGACCAGTTTACAATAATTATGCATTGCAGATTACACAAATATGAGACGATAGTTATAGTTTTATTCTGTTTGGAGCAAATGGGCAAGCAACGATGTAGTCTACAATATACATTATCGTATCGATTACAATAAGCCGTTTTATAAGGTCAGGCATTGCCGCTTTAGAGGTTAGATGTTTAGCGGGACACTTTCTAAAACGCGTTTCATACAACCATCTTCCCTAACTTGACAGCTCCGGGACAAAAACAACGATCCTTATTGAAACGAATAAGCGTTTTACAGAAATATCCTCTTTAACCTTTGATCTCTGAAATTACGAAACCGCTTATACAATTACCATGTTCTCGTCATTTTGGGCCTATATCTGACACATTCGGTAATTTGGGTAATACCCAACGTGTCTGATATAGGCCAAAATGTCGAGAACATGGTAGTTGTATAAGTGGTTTCGTAATTCCAGTGGGTAATGGTATGCATATTGCTAGTGACAATGACTGATGTCAAACAAGGTAGCGAATTAGGAATTACCATGTCAAGTTGTCAACTAACCCTCATAGGCTCATATACTTTTCAATGTACTGAAGGTAGACTGCAAATCGCGATATTGCCTACAGTTGGCAATATTTAACTCCAGGTCACTACATCCAATACCGAATACCGGTACGCATACCTGCATGTAGGAAATTGACCAATCTGTCTGGTATATGTCAGGTGCCAATGCTAAGAACTATATGATATTTCGTATATGATTGGGCTAAGAACTTAAAGATAGATAGTGCAAATGCTCCAAGTCTTTCAGCACTAATAATATTTAGTCTGTAGTTCACGCTTCCGCTATCCTCCACATGCAAAATGACATGTAGCATGTGCAGGATAGCGAGAAACGTGAACGACAGACTCCACAGTCACAAGTTGTAAGCACCTTTATTCGCTCTCTAACTTCTCTATAATGATGGATATGAGAAAATATTTCAAAATGCACTACACATTTCCGCAATGTATTATATAACATGCCCAGAGTTACCAAGCTTGGCCGGCAGATGTCAGTAACTTGATGCTTTCTTTAACACAAACGAGTATACCAATTCAATCATAAAATATCTTAAAGCAAATGCGTTCAAATCTTAATTTGGTATTACCAAAAGACAGCTTTTGACGCATTCCACTTCATTCAAGGTATTTTGTAATGACTGGACCGGTCCAGACGAGAATATCGGACCACCTAGGGTTGGACCGGACCGGGCTGGACCACTTCTCTCCTGAGCCGGACCACCAGTGGCGGTCCGGTCCGTCCATATCCCCAAAGGACATCCGCGTCACCATTGACGTGTATGGTACTTGTTCAGCCCTGCTCAAGATATCCACTGAGCAATCTGAATGCTTGCTTGTTTTACTATTAGCGAGACACGTCTCCTTTACACTCAGAAAGCTTCTGGGGTCGATGATGATCTCTACACAGCCCCTCGATCAAAGTCGTCAGGAGTGTGTATTGCCCTTAGATTATGCACCACTTGTGTATCCATCAAAAACCACGGTTGCCGCTGGATAATAGGACTTGACAAAGTCTGCATATGCCTCCCAATTTTGCCCGACGAATTCGCCCCTAACCCATGTGAGCCAATGTAACAGCATTCTTGTCTGCCTCTCTCAGGCTGTCAGTGGAATCTAACAAAGACATCGGGTATGTACTCAACTCATAAGAAAACACAGCCGACAACTCGTCGCCGGGTATTGTTCTCAGAGCAACAGCAACCTGTCTCTGGAAGCGAAGCTGTCGATTAATTTTCACAATCACATCACCCACTTTCTATCCACATTTGTCATTCATTTGGATGACTTGATCCTTCTTCTTAAAAGTGTAATCATTGGCGCCCATGCCAACCATTTTAGATACAACTTTTTCACCAATATCATGTGCTTTATCGGCATTACTGGAATTGGAAACGTCCGCATGCATATTCCTCAGCCCGGGCACACGTGCGAAGGGTTTTCTCTCCTGCAAATGTCACAATTCAGTTATTGTATCGTGCTCATCTCTGGATTTTCTTGCCTTTCCACAATCTTCGTGTTGCTCAGTTGTGAACACCCGGATATATTCTCTATGGTGTCAATAATTTCAGAACAAGTGGGTTTAGAGAGGACATAAATAGCTCGTTCATATTCCGTCATCCCACTACCTCTTGTGAGACCTTCAACCGTTTTAAGACTTCTCATTAATTTCTTCTCTATCGCGATGTCCGCCCAAAGTCCCCCAATACCCTTGGTCGTTGTGAACCACGTGATAGCGAGACATGAACATTTGGAATACCTCAGGACTTGTTTTATCTAGATCCTGCATGGTGAAGAAATAGATGCTAACAGACTTTGCAAATAGATTGTGACCGGCCGTTCGTCGCGAAAAATGGTAACATATTTTGCTCAACATTCGTAGATGGAGTTACCAGTTCTTTCAGTCCTAATAAACGATCATAGGAGCTGTCATTTCGGAATACTGGAGCCATAATTTTGCTGTCCTGTAATCTAGTAACTCATCTATGTATATGTTCTTTGTTTCGGTTAGGTGTTGTCTATTAAGACTTCGGTGACTGTTGTATCACCCCTGAACAGAGAATCAAACAAGACTGTAACACCATGAAAACATTCATTTGTCTGTGTGGAGGTGCGTGTGAGGTATCTTTCAGTATCAATGGGTGGTAATTTTGCTAATTCTCCTATATAGAAATTCAATTTACTGATAGAATATTTAGCGGAATTCGACTGAAAAACGTTTTTTTCCCATTTCAGAGCCTAGTTTTGGCGGTCACTTGGGATATGAAAAAATCGAAATTGTACCATCTGATACATTTTCGTCTGTAGATCACGATACATTATAAATTAACCTGTATTGTCATACTATAATGTCAAATAAAGGAGTTAAAATGAGTAATACATTTTTTGTTCGTTTTGGTGGCCATTTTGCACGCCATATTGGATTTCTTGGGAAGGCGCATGATTTCGAACTCGGATTTTTTTCCTGTAGTTGAGGGATGTTCATAGAATCCGAAAACGTTCAAACCATTTCTGAACGAGAAAGACGGAAAGGACGATTTCATCCACCAGACGACGAGATGTCCGTCAACTAACGGAGTTCTTCGAGAAGGAGGTTAAAACACTTACATCGCGCCACAGAATCGCCTGCATCCAGTTCGGCTCTTTTCTCACATGAGGCTGAAACTGGGAGAGTGGCAATTTTGTGGGCATCCTCATCTTTAGTTCGGTGGTCTGATCGAAGCGGCTGTCCCATTACGTTCACATTTCGCCTATTAAAATTAGCAGCAATTCGCGATAGATTTACGACAAGGACATTTGGCAGCGAAAATTGGATCTGTATGTCAAATGTATGCCCTATTACCAACTGCCAACTAAAGTAGATAGATTTATTTCCATGCGTGCAGCTTAGGTCAGCCTGAATTTGGATTAGTGTATGGCATATCGTGAGTTTGACGGGGAGGTGGGGGGGGGGGGGGTTGGTAACTGCACTGAACTTTGTAAAGACGCCATGCCGGTTTTTTATGTTTTCAAAAACGTTTTTCCATGAGGCCCTTGACCATGCATAACGACTTCACAGATGCTTTACACATGATTCCAACTGTAAACAGTAATGGCGATTTTTTTAACACAAAAGAGAATAACCACACTGTTCATCCCACGATACACAATAAACAAAATCTGATCCAGTCACTTGACCAAAACGTCACGTTTCAAAGTGGCCAAAACGTCACATTTGTTGGTGGGAACGTCACACAGTTTCGGTCAAAACGTCACACACTTTTGATCAAAACGTCACAAACTTTTTGTAAAAGCGTCATACAATTTTTTGCTCAGAATGTCACATAGTATTGGTAAAGACCTCACATCATTTTAGTCAGCACATAACAGTTGGGGTTGAACAGATTACATCAAGAAGCACAACTGCTTCCATCGCAGCGATGTGAGGTGAAAGAAAAAAACGCTCAGACGCAACGTTCGAAAATCCGCAGTTGAGTCATAAAAGGAAAATTTCAAACTTTGATCAGAATACAAAGACGAAGAAATACCATCAACTGAACTACTGGTTAGTGTTAGTAATGTATATGGACTGATAACAATGGTTTACAAAAAATGAGTGTCCAGTTAAAATAGGTAAACTCAAATGAATTCCTATATTTAAACCGGCATTTTAACCCGTGTTCCGGCGTGTTCTCTAAATTTGTTTGATAGAGATTGCAAGATTTTTCTGGGCTCAAGTCGCATTTAATGGATGAGGTTTATAAATTCCGTAGTCTATAACGCAGAATTAGGTCGATTAGAAGACGACATTTGAAAAACATTTACTAAATTTATTAACTAAACAGTTTCCATTTTTGTTTCTAAAGAAGCAGAATTTAAAAATAAAATGTCTACTGGCGATTTTTTGTTTTCGTGCTAGGTTTTGTTTCGCGCTATAGGGTTAAACATTGAGTATCGCTATATCATAAAACTGCTCGACTTCGTGTATCACAGTCGGTATTATTTTCACTTATAATATTGAAGATAAGGCTTAATGAGGGTTATCAAATGATTTTCAATTTCTGTAGATAAATATGTGTTCAGATATATCCTCAAAAGGAAATTTCAGTCTGCGGCTGAAAAAAACTTACTCATCACGTGATCGTTGGTAAAACTATAGTTTGAGAAGGATTGGGTAAAATAATCGTTCACTGTGTAGTTTATAGTTTACAACTATCATACACACGTCATGATACGTCAGAAAGTGCAATGCTCAGCATATATTAAACATAGAATATTAGATGAGAATAGTTTGAATACGGAAAACATTCCGTCTCATGTGTTGTCTCAAAATATCTATTGGAGCTCCGTCCACTCGAGAAAATATTTCCCGCATTCAAACAATATCCGTGAAGTATACTTTTCAGGTCTCTGGGGACAGGTAAATTTCCCCGAATTGACAAAACAAAAAAGTTCCCCCCAAAAAAGTTAACTAAACAATTTTCGTACAACAAAAAAATGATCGGCAATGAGACTGTTTTGATCCAAAGAACATTTTGGGTGTTGAGGTTTTAAACTAAAAAGTAATTTGATTGTTGAAAATCGTTTTTTTTTATTGCAAATTGCTCTGCCGTGAGAAGGTTTTTCCATGAATTGACGTTCTGACCAAAAATGTGACGTTTTGACCATTCTGAAATGTGACGTTTTGGTTGTGTGACGTTTTCTCCCCCAAAAATCAAAGCCCTCACTCCTCAGGTATGGATTCATCAAATCTGTGAATTAAAACTGTAGGTTGAGAACGTTGTGTAAACAGATGGACAAATGTTCAGACGCGTGCCTCAATCAAACACTTGGAAAACGGCTGCAAAATGCACGCTAAAATAATGACTGTCCAGATGTGAGTGAACACTGTGCACTTACCCTTTCGGAAAGAGATATTTTTGCTCCTGCTGAATTCAAGTTAGCTTCACATTTTACAATTTTAACCCTTTACCTAACATGAAAATCAGACGACACTTGCAAACAAAATTCTTGAATAACTATTTGTTTTCCTTTTTTGTCTCCAAAACATAGGTTATGACCCCTCATTGGAACGAGCTCGTTCCGGGGAAGGGGGGGGGGGGGGGTCATAACCTATGTTTTGGTGATAAAAAAATGAAAGAAATAATGAAAATTAATTGGCGATTTTTGTGAATAGCGCTCGCCGGTTTTGGCCGTTACGTTGGGTAAAGGTAAATCATAAAAATATATAGAAAAACTAAATTGCAAATTTAAAAAAGGAAGTTTTTCCTGTGAAATTTCCGCCTCAAAGGTGAAAAGATTTGGCCACGGCGGAGGTCGAATCTTCCAGAGAAAAGTATCGCGGGGCCGAATCTTTCTGGGTGTATGAAATTTCGCACCCAAAACCTTTCGTATCCGAGTCATTTCTTACCCAAAGCCATTTCGTGACAATAAAAAAAGTAATTTCGAACCCCAAAAAATAATAATAGTCAGATAGAATGTCCGTGGCAATATTCATCGCAGTCCATGTGTCAGTGGTATTTTGTGTTTCTTGTCTCTTGCAAAAGAAATAGAAATTAGAAGTTAGCTTAAAATACAGGTTGAAAAACTAATCGCTATGGGCAGGTTTTCTCACAGGTACTCTCCATTTAACTGCAACAAGACAAAATCATTTGGGATTAACTGTAATTCGCCAAACAATAATAGCATCATGGCACTGATCATGGTGGAAAAAAATAAAATATAACAACTTATTGCATTGTAATCATTATGGGCCAGTATTCTCTAAATTTAGTGATTACAGCGATTTAGCTCCATTGGATGTCCACTTAATCCTTAATTAATTTAATTAACAACCAAGAAGAATGAACTCGCTGTCGGGAGTTCCTTTGCTACACCTGGATATGACACAAAAAATGTACAGTCAAAGAGGATTGAATGGAGACTCGCCATCAACGCAAGAGACCTCCGAGAAAAAATCAACGCGGGCACCTACACACCACCACCAGCCTCATCACCATCACCAAGCCAACCTCCACCTAAGAAGAAGAGCCGCAAGAAGGGCAGAAAGGGATAAACCTCTTCCCTCCTTCCTTTTCCTCCTTTGACACGCCGAGACATACAAAAACCAAAATTATACAGTCAACGAGGGTCGAAAGGGGCTTGTCCCCCATATCGTCCCTGCGAGCCTTCGGCGCGCGAAATCATTTCGTTCGGCTCGCCTCACACCGTTCCTGCGCTTTAAACGCGTGAAACCATTCCTTCCTCCTGGCAGGAATTCATCGTGTCAGTTAATTTCCATGTTTTCACAACACTATAACACACACAACATACTGATTATTATTGATACAGCGACATTTCTTCTACTGTCGGATCCATATCTACATTAATCCTGTAAATAACGTTTAAATATTCTGTTTTTAACTTTATTTTAACTCCAAATGTGAAATTTTAGCGGTAAAAATAAATAGCATCAAGAATAGATTGAGGGTTTCAGGATAGTTTTGCGGTACAAAATTACATACTAAAATGGGTACGAAATTGCTCAAAATTCTGGGTGTGAAATCGTTTTGGGTATTACTGCAACTCATTTTCCCGAGGCCGAATCGACACAGTGGTACATTTATGCAGAATTAGCAAAATATCTCTCAGCAAACATGACTGGAATGACCCATTATTTCCAACTAGCTGTCAGAAAACAGTCAGTTGAGTTAAAGTATTCACACCTACGGGGATAGGGGGAAGGATGATCGAAAACCCATAACGGTTATAATGATTACATAAAGGTTAGTGGGAAAAAATCATGTGTGTTTGTTAAGGTTTCTTGTCATCTTGTTTGTCTTCATGGTAATGCGGTCAATAGAGTGTAAAGGCAAGTAGTCTGCCACTTAATGTATGTCATTCGTTGGAGCCGTCCTGGGCAAGTATAGTCCGCCTCGGGCTCTTCTGTTTGTTCGTTGGTCTTTTCAATAGATGGGTCATCGTGTTGGTTGTGTCTGTAGATCTAGTGATATATTTCGTAGGTGGAGCTTTGGTCGTCGGAAATGTTACATCTGCTGTGCCTTAGCTCTGTCTTTTCTTCCGGAGAGTGTGGTCTGCTGCTCCTGCCTTGCCGATATCGGGTCTTCTGTGTATCTGAAAGTGGAAATGGGTGTGAGTTATTAACCCCCTCCCCCCCCCCCCCATTTGCCCTTCGCGGGGTGGTTAACGTTGCCTCTTTCTGTCCCATGGTGTTTGCTGCTTGCGTGGTTTTTGGGCGCGATCGATTAAGGCAGTCTGGGAATGGCGCCCAAACCCACCGAAGTTTATTACTGCCATTTCCACCGATTGTTTATCGTGGTTCGCGGAGCCTGGAACGGCTTTCGTTCGTGGTCGATAGAGGCCGTCTGGGAACGACGCCCAGTCACGCCGAAGTATATCACTGCCTTTTCTAAAGATGGTTTATCGCGGTACGCGTTGTCATTTGGGGACGGCTTCTGTCCCGTTGATGGACGCGATGGAGGCAGCCTGGGAGCGACACCCAGTCACACCGAAGTGAATCCACTCAGCCCGACCGGTCCCGGCCCATTCCCATCCCACTTTCCCATTATACTCCCAGTGAATCTTGTTCTTTTAGATTGGTATTTTGGGCATTCTAGAAGAAAGTGTTCCAGGGTCTCCACCACGTCCAAATTACACATCTGGCAATCCTTTTCAGTGTTTTTCCCAATTTTTCCCCTCAGCTCCAGGGACCGCGACCTCAGCTTCAACAACAGTGACCCCCCAAAGGTACCATCAAGGTACTGTTCAAAACCAGGCTTCTCTTTATCACGCAGGCCACCCAAAGATCCCTTTGATTTGGCCCCCTCTCGCCAATTTCGGTTACAATCCTCCATGACCCTTTCTCTGACGATCTTTTTACCCTTGTTTGCTCCAACGTCTAGGTTCGAGATCTCCAATGAGTAGTTATCTACTAGCTCCCTCACTTGGACCATTACTCGACCCTGTAATCCATCGGCCTGCATCGTTCTGCAGGATTTCCAAGCTCTTAACAGCCGTCTGGTTTAGGGGTACAACTTCCGTACCGAATGTTATACTTGGCAGACCCACCATTTCCCAAATGGTTTTCCCCAGGAAAACCTTATTGAAACTGTTTCCCCTTATAAGTTTCATATGGTTAAGGATTCGCTTCCCCCTCAGAATCAATTTATTTGTGTGGTTTCGGTAGATGCCTCTTCCTGTGATGTTTATATTTACCCCCAGATACTCGTAGTCACTAGTCTCTCCTACACTAAGAAGTTTGCTGCTACCTTCCGGAATGCAGAACTCCCCACTCTCCACCTTCGAGTGGGGTCCACTTTGCGGCCCACAGGTATAACTTCGCTCTTGCTTTCATTAAGTTCGAGTCTCCATTTGCTCCCATATTTCCCAACATATTTCCCCATAATTCCCAGCATCTTCGCTAGCCCCTCTTCGCTTTCTGACACTAGCACCATATCGTCTGCAAAAAATAGCCCTGGGATCTTCCAAGTCCCCAACTGCAACCCCCTCGTCGCTATGCAGGAGTTCATCTCCTCAACCTTTGATGTACAATGCAAAAAGAATTGGCTAAAGGATACACCCCTGTTTAGGCCTATCTCCATAGGCACACGTTTTGTTGTAATGTTTTCCAGGCTAAGTTCACTCTGTACGTCTTTATATAATGCTTTCATAATCCCAACAAACTCGCCTCCCAAGCCCAGAGCCTCAAGCTTGCGCCACATACCCTCCCTCCATACTCTATCGTATGCCTTTTTAACATCCAAAAAGGCCATAAACATCTTATTCTTTTTCGCTTTCGCGGATTCTATCTTTTGGGATAGCGTGAAAAGATGGTCAGTGACTCTCCTCCCCTTCCTGAAGCCATTCTGGATTTCTCCCAAAAAACCTTTCTCTTCAATCACCTCCTCTAATCTCCCATACAGGACTTTACAAAAGACTTTTCCAATGTTGCTGCTGACGGAGATCCCTCGATAGTTTTCCAAGACGTCTTTTTTCCCCTATTTGTGAATAAATGTCACTTTACTTTCCCTCCACTCCTCTGGGACCTCTTGTTTTTCTAT
Source organism: Pictodentalium vernedei (assembly GCA_031216915.1). Classification (NCBI taxonomy): domain Eukaryota; kingdom Metazoa; phylum Mollusca; class Scaphopoda; order Dentaliida; family Dentaliidae; genus Pictodentalium; species Pictodentalium vernedei. The sequence continues at coordinate 358,882,089 of CM062291.1, read as the reverse complement.
GGCTAAATTGAATTGAGCAGTTTGGAAAGGCTTTCCAAGAGTTCCTCTCCCCCTTTTTTTGATAAACTCATTAGGAATTTCATCCACCCCTCCCGCTTGTCCATTCCTTAATTTTGAGATCACCCTTCGCACCTCCCCCGTTTTGATTTCGCTGCATACGAAGTTCGATCGATTTTCCTAGACCGCGTTCGGACACTCTGGTGGGATCCCCACGCCCCATCGTTTACCTTTTTCCAGTGCTTGATTAGTTCTAATGCGATTTGATCTTGCTCTTCTGTAACTCTGCCATCAACTTTAATACTCTGTGGGTTACTTCCTTTGTTACGTTTGTTCACCCCATTTCCAAAATACGTTCGAACTCCACCCCCCCCCCCCCCCCCCCCTGTCGTTCTTATCGACCTAATAAGACTGCTATTTCGCACTCTCCGTTTGTCGTCTTTAATCTTATTTGCTTCATTTCGTGCTTGTTGTAATCTTCCTTTGCTACCATGGTATCATTGCTTCCCACCCCCTTAAGTTTTCTACTCCTGTATGCAGCATATTTAGGTTTTCTACCCTTTATGTCCCTTTTCAGTTCTTCGTTCACTCTGTACCCAAGTTCCCGTGTTGGCACCCTAATATTCCCTTCACTTTCCTTCCCTGCCTCCACTAGGCTCGCAACTATGGCGTAGGCCATCTTCTGGACACTGCCCCCCCCCCCCCCCCCCCCTTGTGTACGATTGCAAGCTTTGGTTTCAGTTTTTCTTCGAACTTCGCCCAGTCAGCATCCTTTTTGAGTTCCCAAAACTCCAAGCTTCCTTTGCTTTTATCTAGGTTTTTGGCCCTGATCGTCACTGTAATCAAGTTGTGATCACTATCCAACTCCATTTTGCCCTCATCATCCACTTCTACCCCTATCGCCTCCCTCCATAAATTAATGTCTGTGAGAATGTAGTCGATTATTGATTTTCTGTCGTTTCTGTCCCAGGTCCATTTCCCCTTACACCTCGTGTCCCTGTTCAGAATCTTCAGACCGAGCTCATTTGTGAAGTTCAATAGCTTCCTCCCATTCCTGTTGACTTTCTTGTCCCCACCCTCTATGCCTTCTTCCTTATCACCTATATGTCCATTAAAGTCGCCCATCAGAATTATACCGAGCCCCCTGTTTTCTGGTTCAGTGATATTGGACCTTAGTGTTGAGTATATCGAGTCATTCCACTCTGGTTTACTTCCATCTCACAGTACACAATCTCAAGGGCAATACTTCTGTTTCTCAGATTGATCTTTACCCATCCAATTTCGTTCGATACCTCAGCCGAGGTGATGACATCTTCCAGATCTGTGATCAGCGACTGTTTTAAATCCTCTTTAATGTACATGTCTATCCACCCCCTCCCTTTTTTCTGGCCTTCCGTTCGCCCTACACCTATCCACACGCACCCGCTTACTTGGTCTACCCGTTCCTCGTATCTTGCCCACATCTCGCTTAAGCCCATGACATCAAACTCCTCTGCTTCGATCAATGTAGCAATTTCTCTTACTTTCCGGTGGAGACCCTGGATGTTGCTATAACCCACTTCCAGGGTACCGAGGTTCATTGGCTTCCGTCTACTGGGCCCATTGCTTTCTGGCGCTAGCCTTGGTAAGCTTATTCCGCCCCCCCCCCCCCCCCCTCACTCTTGTTCACCCTACCTATGTCCACTCTAGTTATACTTGCCTCTGACCTCCCACCCCGCTCCTCTCCAAAAAAGGTTCTGCTACCCGTAGAATTTTATCCCCCAATACCCGTTTCCCCACCCTGCTAAAGATGCAGCCCGTCACGCCCGTACATGCTCTCATTGCCCCGAAACGTGTCCCAATGATCGATAAAGGGTATTCCCAGGTCAACACAATAGTCCTCCAACTCTTCATTTAGCACCAAAATCCTTGAGTTCCGTTCGTCCCCACCTCCAAGGATAGGAAGGACCCCGGATACAACTACCCTTGCATTCCTGCTTAGCAGTTTGCTAAGCCTCTATACGACTCCACCAAACTTACTGACCTCTCCCTGATATTGTTGGTCCCCACATGGATCACCACTACTAGTTCCGGCCCTGACCCTACAACAGTGCCATCTACCCGGTCCATCAGATCCTCCACCTTCGCCCCCGGAAAGCACAAGACTGTTCGATTGGAACCATCAGGACCACAAACCACATTGTCAATCCCACGTACAATGCTGCTCCCCGCTACAACTAATTTCCTTCTTCTGGCCCCAGTTCCTATATCAGCTGCACCTCCTCTCGTTTTGCATGCCCCTGGCCCCTCTTTCTCTTCACCGCCCTCCTTATCCCATCTGGTCTATCGACATCAACAACCATCTCGCCCCCCACAATCCCCCCCCCCCCCCCCTCACTCTCGTCCATAGGGGTATCAGAATCTAAAACACTAAACCTGTTTTCTAAACACTGCCTAGCAACCTTGGCAGCCTTACGCCGACTCTGGCTTCCGGACTCGACGCAGCCCTGGCCTGACGCAGCCTTCCGAATTTTCTTACTAGAACCCCCTCCTCAATTACACCTCCCACATCAAGCATTCTTCCCCCACGTTTCCTGCTTCCCACTTTCCTCCTTGAGTCCACAACACCCTTCCACCTCGCCATCATAGATAACCTTCAACGGGGTAACTCCAGATACGCCAGCCCTCCCCAACCTCCCGCTCGAATCCAACACACTTCTCTAACAACCGTAAAATATCCCTACAGTTCGCACATACACCACTACTCTCCATTGGCCGACCACCACCATACTTCATATTACACCGTCTGCACGCCTCCGTATCCTCTCCCCCCCCCCCCCCACCTGCACCCCTCGACTCACCTCCCCCAGACCCCTCTTAATAACCATACTTACCTCCGTCTGGACACCCGTCGTGCACTTACCATTCATGATTATAAATATTATATAGAATCTAATGACCGAAAACGACAAAACACTAAGGCACCAAACACACGAAAAAGGGTAACTAATGTAAACAAATAGCAAAATTGGAAAAACCTATCAACTAAACCTCCTTATTTTATCCAACGTTCCTCCCTAAACACACATGCAAAACTAAATATATAAAAACTTCCCTGAAATAAAACTAATGCTCAAAAAGTACTTATAAACAGTTCGGAGTAGAAAATTCTCTTCTCTTCGTGAGTAGTAGGCAACAAACGAAAATGGTTTCACGCGCCGAAGGCGCGCAGGGACGGTTTGGGGGAGCAAGCCCCTTTCGACCCTCAGTGACTGTATATGATTGGTTTTCACATGTCTAGGCGTGTTGAAGGATGAAAAGGTTCCGGTACTCGGCAGGTGTCTCCGGTTGCGGCGTGGTGGCCTCGTTGAATGATGTCGGTTGAACCCTCTGGTGAGGACCAGTGTGGGAGGTTGGGTCCTTTCACAAAGGTACTACCTCTCCCCGAGGGTGCAGTCGATCTGGGTTTTCAGTATAGTCTGCCACTTCGGAGATGATATTGAGTGATGGCCATCACTGGCAAGTATAATCTGCCTCAGGCTGTCTCTGTTTGGTTGGACGTCTTTGAAAGAAAACAACAACGACCCTTTTCGGGGACCACCAGAAAGAAGACCCGAACTTCCCTGGTTCGGGGGCAGGCCTGCATTATAATCCTATTGGGTTGGGACAGAAGATGCGCAATGCGCTTACAAAAAGGGGCAGAGGCGGGACGCAGGACCAGCACTCGCCTCCCTTGGAGTGGTCGACCACTTTTAGGGATGGAGTGGAGGATGTTCTGGAATCAGTCATGCGTTTAGTAATTTCCATAGCGGTTATTGGGGTGCTGATCTAAAAGCATCTTCTGTGTACCTGTTTAAAAGAAGAAGGCAGAGTTAGTATTCATTAGAATTTGTAGAATATAGAAGAAATGTGTCGGTGTTTGTGTGCATGTGTATAATGCTTGTACGTGTTCTGGTTATGATGAGCGTGACTGTTGAGTTGGTGTTCCTTATCAGTGTTAGTGGATTGCCGAGTGGTTTGGTTCAGCTATTGTAGCATGCCTTAAAAAGAACTGTGGGGACGCAGTTGGGTTACTGACAATAGCTTAGCCCCCCCAGGCTTTCTCTGTGTGGGGTCAGAGTGGTTCGGTTCTGCGTATTGTAGCATGCCTTAAAAAGGACATATCGTACTGTAGGATCGCAGTCGGTTTGCTGACAGTAGCTTGGCCTCCCTATCTTTCCCCATTGTCAGTGTTGGTGGAGGCAGAGTGGTTTGGTTCAGCTGTTGTAGCATGCATTAAAAAGAACAAACTCCACTGTGGGGACGCAGTTGTGTTACTGACAATAGCTTAGCCTCCCCAAGCTTTCTCCGTTTTGAGTGCGTGATTGCTGTGTTTTTGTGTGTGTGGAGGCCGTGTGGTTCGGTTCTGCGTATTGTGGCATGCCTTTAAAAGGACATATCGTACTGTAGGGTCGCAGTAGTGTTGCTGACAATAGCTTAGCCTCCCCACGCAATATCCGTTTTGAGTGCGTGATTGCTGAGTTTTTGTTGTGCGTGGGGGCAGATTAGATCGGTTCGGCGTATTGTCGCATGCCTTATAAAGGACATTTCGTACTGCGGGTCGCAGTAGTGCTGCTGACAATAGCTTGGCCTCCCTATTTTTTCCCATGTTGCTTTTGCGTGCTGGCTGATATAAATCCTGATTATTAATTCCTAATTTAATTTTTCTTTGGTTTTGACGTTTTGGGGGTTTTGTCTGCTATCGCAAATTGCTTCTAATTCGGATATTAGCTGGCTATCGGCTAGCCGATTGTGGTTCTTCGCAGCTAGAGAAGCAAGGCGGTCTTTTATGGTAGGGATGTCAGCTCTGTCGTGGAGTGTTTTGATGGGTGTGTTCCACGGGGCACGGAGGGCGACCCTAAGTGATTTTGGACCCTTTGGAGTTTTCCAATATTAGTTTGCTTGAGGTCATTTAGGATGATTTCCCCGTATTCGAGTACTGGGCGCACAAAGGCTTTGTATAGTTTGAGTAGGGTGGATTGGTTGGCTCCCCAGGAAGTTCCCTTTAACATTTTCAATAAGTTAATGCGTTTGGTTGCTTTACTCGCCATATCGTCAGTGTGTTTATTAAAGGACAGTGTTTGGTCAATGGTGATGCCGAGGAATATCGCCTCTTTGCATTCTGGGAAGATTTTATCCATGAGCTTCAGGACAAAGTCGCGTTTGCCTTTCTTGCGAGTAAAGGTGATTCGTTGGGGTTTATTGGCGTTTAGCTTAATTCTCCATTTGGCACACCATTGTTCTAGGTCTTCGAGAGTGCGTTGCATGGGTTTTTGGAGAAGGTTGGCCGTATTGTTAGAGTCCCAGAGGCCCTTATCATCTGCAAATTGGGAGACGACGGAGAATTTGAGGTCATTTACATAGAAGATGTAAATGAGGGGCTGAGGACGGATCCTTGGGGGGGGGGGTACCTGCTTCAAGGGGTCACTGTCAGACATTTCGTTGTTAACTCTGACTTTGATTTCGCGGTCATTTAGGAAGGAGAATAGTAATCTAAGCAATTTCATGGGGAGTTTCATTTTGGATAATTTATAGCGCATTCCATTGTGCCAGACACGAGTCGAACGCTTTTTTGACGTCTAACAGGACTGCCGCGCCTATATATATTTGCTGGTTGTCGATCGTGCTTTTCATTTGGGTGACTAGTCGGTAGACATGCTCGATGCCTTCTTTACCGTTCCTATAGGCTCTTTGCCACTTATTAAAAAAAATCGTTGTCTTCGAGGTGCCCCCTGAACCGATTGGTAAGGATTCGTTCGAATGTCTTACTAATGCAGCTGAGGAGGCTGATTGGGCGGTAGCTTGCTGGATTAGAATGGTCCTTGTCAGGTTTTGGTATCATGACACCGACCGCTTTTTTCCAGCATTTAGGAAAGTAGCCATGGGTGAGGCATGCGTTGTATAGTTTGTTTAGTTTTTCGATTAGGGAATTTGGGCTTTGTTTTAGAATTTTGTAGCTCACTTCGTCTTCGCTGGGTGAGGAGGGATTTTTGCATTTTTTTATGACGTTGATGATTTCATCATTGGTGATGAGGGTGACGAGGTCATGGTCATCCACGTCTTCTGACTCGTTATCAAATTTGGGGTCACGGTGGATATCGGGGTGCTCATTGATGAAGTCATCAATGGCATTTATTACGGCGTCATCATTGCCCGCACCTTGATGCGGGCGATGCGTTTTTCTTAGGCGGTCGGCAAAGGTATCTGCCTTGTCTTTATCGGTGCGCGTGAAGGAACCGTCTTCCCATTTAAGAGGTTTGGCGGCGGCTTTGCCACCTTTCTTTTTTTGCCCAGTTAGGGTTTTGAAAGAGTCCCAGACTTTTTTGGCATCCTGGACCCCGTTTAAATTGGCTGTTGCCTTTTCCCAGTTGGCTTGTTTTTCAGCTTTGAGGGCTTTCTTGACTTCGCCATGAAGGCATAGCGAACACGTGTGATTTATAATCACCAGAGCAAGTTTAACCCATGTGATACTGGCTTTTTCAGTTAACCAATTTTAACCACCGATCCCAATTGAAATGTTGCCCACATAAACATCGGACGTTTTTTGCTTACTTCAACTTCATTAACATATTTTCAAAACTTTCACTCTTTATTTCTTTTTAATACAACATGTCAAATTTCCAGGTCTTAGCTCACCTATACCATACAAATACAATTCTGTTGACATTGATTTTGTGGAGGTTGGAACCCACAATAATGAGAATAAGTGCCTAGAAAAAAATGTTCATCGAAAGTGAGTTTATTAAATATTTAATTTTTTTTAAATATTTGCAGCTCAAATACCTGAAAGTTGGCATACTAAAATTTAAGTAAGTTGACCAAGTATATATTTGGATACGCCAACACAAAGAATTTGAACACAAAAAAAAAAAAAAAAATAGTTTGTGATTATTTACTGGAAACCATCTTATGGTGATTTTCAGCCAAAAAAAAAAAAATGATCAAATAATTGGGAAAATCTTACGGTGGACTAAATATTTTCACGAATTAAATAGCAGTTACCGTGAAACATTATATTTCCTAGTAATTTGGCCCGGAGACGCTCAAAGAATTTGATTACTAGAAAAATTAAGTGGATAAAAGGCTGAAGATCAGCTCATTGTAATAAAACACGGAGGAAAGCTACAGGCCGATTATTTTCATGATTAAAATAGATGAAGGTGTGAATTTATTGCAAAAGAGATATTTTTTATGTTTTTTCCTTTGCGTACTTGTGCTCTGTGCAAGGAATTTCTTGTTGAAGGTTTCCGAAAATTTGCAAGAATATTTACTTCATCGTTCTAGAACGGAATGGTATCGAATCGTGGGGACAACTTCTTACACTTGTGCACATCACAATCGTGGACAGGAAGAACGGAAGCAAAATATTAACACGTCAAACATTTCAGAGCCGACTGAAATTTCCAAACAACAACTAAACCGATTGATTTTGCACAACTGTTTGGAGCATGGAGGGAAAATCCATCTCAGACCGTCTTCGCCAACTGGACGCATATCCAAAAACTCTAGAAGACTTTAGAGTTAAAACCTACGGTGGTGCAGCTGGTAAACATTTTCAATGACCAAACAACAATCTCACTAATTACCGGAATATCAAACAGTTTTCTCTCCAGGATGGGTCCTCGTAAACACCGAAATTACTCCAAAGAAGGCCATTTTGATTATGAGACTGGCATGATGGGTCAAATTATTAGTACACTAGAGCCTCAATTAAAAAATTCTCAGGTACAGGAAATGGAACTGGAACGCGTGCCCATTCTTCGGAATGTCGGCAGGCGGCACACGAAACGGAATAGAATCTATTAGAGACTTTAGAGTGTTGTGCCTACTGAATGCAACGCAAATGGTGCTTGCAAGGTGATAAATAATAACAAAATACAGAAAAAAAATCGATGACCATTGTGTTTATCACACTCATCTTGTAGCTGGTGTGTTATTATTTATTTATTTATTGGTGTTTAACTTGGTCACATTTATGCACTATGGCTAATCATGACCGCGACAGTTTTACGGGTGGAGGAAGCCGGAGTACCTGGAGAGAACCACTGAGCAATGGTGAGCAACTGTCAGCTCCCCAACGACGAACTCCACACAAACAGGGTTAGCATTGGTTGAAGACAAGTGCACCATCAACATGCAGTACACCTTAGTACACAACGCCACCGTGCCCCCATGCGGGCAGTGGAGATGAAGTGTCTTACCCAAGGACACAGCGCGGTTGCCGCAGGTGGGATTCGAACCGAGGACCTCTCGGCGTGCAGCCTGCACCTCTACCTACTGAGCCACTGTGCTCCCACTGCTGGCGTTGTATACATGTACGTATAAAATAGACTTTATACAGTATATTGAAAAGTTTGCAGACAAAGACGGTGACAATAAGCCAGTTGTGTGACGCTTATGGCTAACAGCATGTTGATGCAGTGAACCAGTGAATTCTGACCCCATAAATCGGTTTGTAGTTGGATGAAGGATAAGGGGAATGGCAAAATAGAACATCTCTGGATAATTTATGAGAACATTTTTCACAGCTCTGTGATTAAATATTTAAAATAATAAGCAAAGAGTGAAAAATATGGCATAAAACAGGTAATTCCGGTGTTTAGGAGGATCAGTCTGACACTACCCAGTAACGGAGCCAAGCGATGCCTGAGAAAATCATGTTATCATTATTATTATTATCAATACTTAGAAATTATAAGAACAATTTTTGCCCCTTTTCGATTTATATTATTATCGCAGGTGGTGTGAGTCTATTGCTCAAGCCATCTTCGATAAAGTGTGGATGTATTCAATTAAAACACAGAAAACAGTTAATGAAGTTTATTTATATATATAAAATCTGCTGTTTATTTATTCACCATTCATATTTGCATCAGATGCCTATGACATAACCCTGTAATAATAAATATACATAAATCACATTTTTATAATATCCTATTGGCTAAATTGAAATAAAATAATAACTTTAATGTTGAAAATATACAATTCATTGTAAGTCTACATGCGGAGCGATCGGGACAAAGTGCCAATCGATCTGCGTGTATACTTACAACTATAAAACGAAAAAGAAGTAAATTAAAATTTTTACCAATTCATGACAACTTCTGTTAGCCAACAAAACTATATAAATTCTTTGAGATAAATCTTTCTAGAAACACAACTTTCCAACACAAATTCCAAATGACTTCCGACACAAAATAACTTTCCGACAGAAAACTAGACAAAAGCCATGTGCAAGTGCAAGTGAGATGAATTGTGTTAACTGTCTCCTAATAGGGAAAGACAGCAGATCTACATGAATACTGTACCTTTAACAATAAAATTAACCCCAACTAACCTGAAATAAATTTTAAGTTGTAAATTAAATAAATATTGCAATGTTATAAAACATCACACTACCAAATCAGGCTTGTCATTTTGAAAATTGCGGGAGGGCCATTAGTATGGTTCGCCTCAAATCACCCCAGGAGGGCCATTTTGGGTTCACATAAAATGACCCTAGGAGATTCATTTATGATTTGTGAGGCCATTTTGTTTCAGCCTGATGGGTATTCAACTAATATCATTTTAAGGTACATGGTTTCTGTAATTATGATGTACGTCATCACGTAATGTATAAATGCAGGCTTGAATATTTGGATGCAATATACCAGGTTACCCATAACACTCACTAACAGTGAGTGTTATAGTTATCTTGCATCCAAATAACCAAGCCCGTATCCATACATTAGATGACTGTAAAAGCCAGTGCACTGTGCTCACTGCCAGATGCAGATAACCTGGGACAAATCAATCAGATTTGGGGGGACGAATCGTCCCTGTTATGATTTTAGGGCAAAACGTCCCAGATAAATCGTCAGGGGTCAGACTGGCTTGGGAATGATAATCCCATAATCGTGTGTGACACGAGAGTTGTTTCAGCCTGATGTACAATGGAATAACTAATTACAACTTAGGAATTGGTAGACCTCCCGCTCACATTTGGAAAGTTTTTTACTGTCTCTGGGTGACTGCTTTGACAAAACACTACAACCTTCACAAATTGCACTTTTGTTACATGTTCCTCCTTCAATCCATGAAAATTGCCGTTTGAGGTGGCCGATTTTGATGTGCCTTCGACTGAATTAATGGTCCACACAATTTGACCAGCCGTCTTTTGGGAAGCAAAAGGTTTGTACAAAGAGTATGAATGCTTCCGACAACATGCAGAATTTGTGTTTAAAGACCCTCTAGCAAAATCTACAAACAAAGATAAGACTGGTTGGCTTGGTATGTGGATTGGCAAACAAGGCTGCGAGGTGTACAAAACATTCAAGTGGAACAAGGCAGAAGAAGATGATTCTGACGCTATTCTAAATAAATTTAAAGACTATGCCAGGTCTTGTAAAAATAGAAGGGTAGCAAGATATAAACTGAAACAACGTAAGCAAAACAGTGATGAAACCTTTGATAACTTTGTAAAAGACATTCATCTCATTTTGATGGATCGTGAGTACACAGATGCAGATGACATTCTTATTTATACAATAATAGATGGTGTAGCAAACTCTGAAGTTCTGGAAAAGCTGTGTGACCTAAGCCAAGATATAACTTTACCAAAAGTATTACAAATTGGCAGACAGTATGAAATGTCACATAATCAATTGAAGTTAGTTCGGGGTGAAGAAATTGTTAGTAGAATCAGACCCAACAAAATTCCACGTCAGAAATCAGCAGACAGAGATCTGCATAAATCTGACATTTAGTGACAGGGACAGAAACGTGACAGAAAGGTTTACGCATAAGACTTAACTTTTCAAGTTCTAAGGTAAATGCACCAAATGTGGATTGGATACATCCAGGGCACACAAAGATGGTCATTGTCCTGCAGTCAGTTCTATGTGTAACTGTTGGCAAAAACCTGATCACTGGAAATGGAAACAGACAGTAACTTTTGGTAACTTTCTCCGAAATTAAAGAAAGGACATGTATGGTACTGTGGTTCATACCGATCTATACCAACACAGGTTAAACTTATGATAAGTGTTCAAATGTTCAACATCCGAGTTATCTCCCGATGCATCACAAAAGATCTGAAATAAATATGAAGTCATTTTTTGAGTGTTATGTTACAATGGGTAAGATTAAAAAAAGGCAATGTACATGTGTATTGCCATAACACATGCCTATAGCTACAAGAACTGTTCAAACTGACAGTAGTATTTTTATATTAGAAATTATGTATTTGAAAAGGTAGCCTATTTGACCTGTATCGAACCAGGTTAATTACACAATGATGAGGTGCACAGAGTTATTCCTCTGACCTAGTTTTTTGTTACCTGATCAAACAACAGTTGTCAATATTGTGGGGGTTTTTAGTTGACTAGCTCACTTGTGGGATTTCTCCATCAAAAATTAAAAGTGCGGAACAAAATTTTTGTTCCTCACTTTTAATTTTTGATGGAGAAATCCCACAAATACAAAAAATATTTATTTTAGATTTTAAATTTATAAACCAATCCCCCTTCTTTTCAAAACATTCTGAGAATTTCAAGGAGGGAGGGAATGTAGTATCTACTTGTACCTTCTAGTAGTAGGATCTTATGTAGCTTACTTTCATCCCCCCTTTCCTATGTAGGGGTGCATCAATGGGTATACATGTGTTGAGAGAGTCTTACTATAAAGTATCCCCCAACTTTGATATTAAAGCCCCATTCCGGCTTGAAGAATGGGGGATTTTGTGTCGTTGTATCCCATCGTTACCAGCAGTGAGAGTTTCTCCCTGAGCAAGATATGAAGAAAATTGTACATATAACTGATCTATGTGTACAGTACAACCCCAAATAAAGCAAATAAACCATCATAAAGTACCCACTGAAAATGGAAAATGGGTCCCCTTCAAGTTGCTGGAATGGGGTTTTAACTTTTGGTTTCCCCAAAGAAAATTTTGAGTCTTCTGATGGATTTTAGGATAGAAATTTACTTTATATTTTTGCCTGTCAAAATGACATTTTTAGCAGCAAGTTTCAACATTGCAAGTACACCAGTGGGTATCCAGTGACCTAGGCCCCCCTCCCCCCCCCCTGCTGTGGGAGCCCCAGGAAGTGAAGCAGTGCTTGTTTACAGTGATAAACAATATCTTTTACGGGGAAGATAGGACCCAGTCACAAATGGTTGGGGTGGAAGTCCTCTAAAATGGCAATAAGGGTCTAAACGACTGACTGAACTTGACTTTATCTCCATGTTGTGGTCATGATCAGAGATTGTGCAGACATATGTGACATTAAGCACCAATAAATAAATAATAGACTTAGAGTGATACCTTTTGGCTGCACAATTCTTGACTTAATAACTTCCTCTTCAATCGAGGAACAGCCCCCTTCTGAACATTTTAGTTCTACAACTCAGAACTTTGGGGGCCCTCAGGTCTGTCCCAAGAGTCCAGGGTCCTGGACTCCTGGGCCTCCGAATGTTCCAGGCCCTGCAGTTATGATCCCAGCCCCCCTTATCGAGTGGTGGTGTTAGAATTTACCTGGCAGAGGGTGGGAAGGGCTTGTGTATTCCCTGACAAGCACACAATAAAAGAGGCAGTCTCCACGATGGAAAGGGGGCCTTGTGTATTCCCCTGACAGGCACACTATAAAAGAAGCAGTCTCTACAATGGGGTTGAGGGCCACAGCCACCCAGCCGCTTGGCACCTTCCTGACCCGTATTCAAGGGATGAAATACACCACATACTGTAGATAATGAGGCCTAAAACATAAAACAAACCAAGAACATGAACTTTTGATGGCAAAGAAATAATTTAAAAGATAAGGGGAATGGTTGGTATGTACCACGGTCGATATGTACCATGGTCGATATGTACCATGAAGAAAGTCAATATGTAACACCTAAAAAATCGATATGTAACACTTGAAAGTCGATATGTACCATTAAGGAATCAACCCCAAATTTGTAATATAATTACTCTTTGTGGTACAAATCACATCAAGAATTATTTTACAGACTTTGGGTCATAGTTTGTATTATTCATGTTATGGAGGGGCCGGGAGAGTGAGATGTCAGGATCAGAATTTTCATCAAAAACTACTAAACTAATGTTTTTATATTTTATTTAATATATGAATAAAATGTAATAAAGACATATTTCAATAGAAATGTGAACAATAAATAGTTGTAGCTTGTTGTGGAACCAAACCTATTTCCAGAAAGGAAACCCACCAATCTTACCTGGTGTCAATGCTATTAATCAGACAAGATATCTTTAAAATAAATAGCACTGTTAAGCTCATTAACCCTTTACCCAACGAATCGCCCATATCCCCCTGCATAATATGCAAATTCAGCAGCTGAAAAAATATTTTTCGAAAAATTTCAACAAAACCATATCATGTGACCCCTCTTTGGAACGAGCTCATCTAGCTCATTCCAAACAGGGGTCACATGATATGGTTTTGTTGAAATTTTTTGCAAAAATTTTGAAAATGATATTTACATGTAAAATAACAAATTTTGAAATCGTCTGCATTGGGTAAAGGGGTAATCATAAAATGAAACTTCAGTTGACCTGACAACAAGTGTCTAAAATGAAGTAACACAAGAAAACAGTCAATTACATACAAGTATTAATTTATCAATTTGTTTTCAGGGTTGATTGAAAAAATGAGTGACTATAATTTACCTACAAAAACACTTTTTATTTTGTAACTTGTTATTAAAACTCAGCGCGGAGTGATTTTTAGTCATTAATTGCAAAATAACATTGCTCAAGATTTAATTTATTTACAATAATTCATGTTTTTTTGTATTTATTTATTGAAGCGCTGGTTGCGTAAAGTAATTCTTGTTATTTTGTAATTATTTATTAAAATGCACCAGTTGGTGCGTTTTAATGAAAAATTTCAAAATATCATGACTTACGTGAAACAAAACTTACACATGGGATAGAGAGGGGACAAAAATAAAAGAAGAACGACTGACTTAATTTGTATAAAGTAATTCTTGTTATTTTGTAATTATTTATTAAAACGCACCAAGTGGTGCGTTTTAATTAATAATTACAAAATATCATGAATTACATGAAACAAAACTTACACATGGGATAGAGAGAGGATGAAAATAATAGAAAGACGACTGATTTAATTTGTAACCACTTGCTGCGTTTTACTGAAAAATTTCAAAATATCATGAATTACATGAAACAAAACTTGCACATGGGATGACTGACTTAACATAAACATAATAATAATGCATTAATCCTCCGAGTGGTCAACAAGCTGGGCACATTGTTGGAGATATTCAGATGTACTGATCTGCCTATCAGTGGCATCATATGCATTCCAGAGTCTCATCAATGCTACATGTTTAGCCTTGGTACTTTTCTTTTGATGTCGATAAAGTTTTTTTAGAGAAACAAAATGAACCTGGATAAGAAGCATCTGGGCTTCTTTGTGGATGAGTTTAAACAATTTACACATGTTCAGTGAATTTGTCCTTGCTGCATTATTATTGCCACCCCTCAACATCATTGTTTGTTCTCACAGGTTGCCTAAACATAGACCAAGTTTGAGGCAGACACTTTTTCAACTTAACCCATGATTTCGCAATATAATTGACATGACCAGTAAGTTTTTCTGATGAGGTGGGACATCTGTCCTTTAAAGCACTGAATGCCTCAACTATACGGTTATGTGGCAAGTGTGGCAAAGCCATTAACTGTCGGACATAATCCCTCACTGGTAACTGCTTCACATATGCACACTATAGCCCTAATTCCTTTACTTTTCTAAAAACTGCTTGGCTCCAATGAAAAAATAAAATGAAAAACTGCCTGACCACATACAATAGCTTCTTTTTATTTATTTTCAGTGACTGTAATAAGTGGTGTTTTGATGATAGCGCTGTTTACATCTGAACTCAGCTTTTATTTAACGAGAGAAGTTCAGCCAGAATTATTTGTTGACACTTCAAGGGGACAGAAGTTGAAAATCAACATGAATATTGCATTTCCAAAAATAGCATGTGCATGTAAGAATCTCTAACATTATATGTTTAAATCTTGACTAATACAGTAAAAATAAATTTGGTTTAAAATGATTTTAAAGTATTCAGATTTGTGCATTTTTTTTCAGGTTTTCTATTACTCTTTTAACCCTTTACCCAACGTAATGGTCAAAACCGGACAGCACTATTTTAAAAAATCACCAATTAATTTTCATTATTTTTTCATTTTTTGTCTCAAAAACATAGGTTATGACCCTTTGTTGGAATGCGCTCATTCCAATGAGGGGTCATAACCTATGTTTTTTCTGTTGTCTGCTTTTCATGTTAGGTAAAGGGTTAACCCATAACCCTTTGAACCCTCGTTTCCTGCAATGGTATCGCCTTTGTGAACATTTACAGTGAGATGGGTCAGTCTGATATCAATATACAGGGAGGATAAAATAATAACTGCAGTTTGCAGACTACAGTTATTATTTTATCATCAATGTATAGACCTCTTATAATAAGACAAAAATGGGACGAAATTATGCCTTGGACCAAAAAATCGGTCTTACGGATTCAAAGGGTTAAGGGCCTTGAGATTTTTATACATTTTTGCTATCATTCTACCTCCAGTCGCTTTGCAGTTAATTCTCATCAAATTGGTTGCTTACATAGGCAGCCAAAACTTGCCTAGAAACAACTAACAAGGTACTTAGAAAACAAGTTTTGAGTTTACCCAAATAATGCATGTTGAGGCACCTATTCCTTTGTATTAAAAAGTTATCAACATCAGAATTAGGCCATTAAGGGTTAAGTGTGTTGTGTCTGCTCATTGATAACTGATAATTTATTTGCATTGTATAGATTACAACCAATTAATACTTACAACAATAGTCTATATACTGCATGAAAATCTCTTCCTGATATTCCCATACAAAATGCCCAGATAGATGTCCCGACAACAGAGTTACCAAGTACTGTGACAATTTGCTCTTTATAAATATTAAGGTTGCTTCAGTCCTAAATATAGGAAAAAGTCCTGTGGGAGGTGCGATGAAGTTATTTGTGTCTTTCACAATCCAGCAACAATAGCTATGAACTGTTGTGCAAACATCCAGATGAACAGTTCGAAACATGTAATCATGACACACAAAATGGGCTGCTGTGCTAAAGTGGTGCCCAACAATTGTGTGCCTCACCCTGGACATCTTTGACAGTCAAAACATCAGCCCAGACCTGATGTGCCATACTCCAGCAAGGCCCAGGCCGACAAGAAGGTCCATCAGACAATTTCCATTGTGCAGTGCACAACAACTGCAAGAAGGTGTAAGAAGCCAGTCCTGGAAATGAGATGGGTGCGAGTGCAATTGCTCCTGCAAACACCCGTAATTTCTATTTTACGGGAGCTAAAAAATGCACTCATTGAAAAATATTGTGGAGCACTAATATACTGTGAGGGCATATAAATGTGTGTTGTTTTGAGAAAGCAGCACACTGTGGCCAGTGGCAAGTCACTGTCATAATTCAGCAATTCCTTATACATCAGCTGGTTCTAATGATATCCATATATGTATGGTTTTATTGAAAAATTGTGAAATTTGTTTTCGAAAAATGTGAAATTTAATTTATTTTTAAAAAATACTGTGTTAAGTAAAGGGTTAAAGCATGACCTATGGTAGTTTTGTAGGGACGGTTCAATTGTGTTCCAGCTTTTGGGCAAATGAGTGGAGTCGAAGATTGGAAAATTGGGTTCTTGACTTTTAAGTTTGGATTTTCCCACTTTGTCCCATGTTCATACCAGACAAATTCATGTAGACAGTGAAGGCATCTTCAAAACTAGGAGGTAATATATTGTTGAACCAGTCATTCATGGACAGAAGAACATGTAGGTTGTAGAGATCTATAAATTTGAGAATGCCACAAGTTCGAAAAAAGGAATCAATATGCGTGTTGTAGTTCTTTTCGTTTATGATGCATAAAGCTTTCTTTTGAAGCATGCGGAAATTGTTGGTTAATGGAACGTGTCACCAGATGTGTATGTCATATATAAGATGACTGTGAAAAAGAGAAAAGTACAGCATTTTCAATACTGACAGTGGGCGCTCTCTTTTTGCTTTGTTGATTACATAAATAGCACAGGCTACTTTTGAGGAAATGACTGATACATGCTGTTTGAATTTCAAATTTTCATCCATCACAACACCTAGATATTTGCCAGTTGTTTCTTCACCATGGTTACTAGCTAATGAAATTTCCCGACTGCTTAATTTCGGATTTATGTCACCAGGGTCATATGTGTTGTTGGGGGAAGGAAGTAGTAGCATAGTAGCATACATTTAGTTTTGGATGTTTTGAGTGCAAGTTTATTTGTGTTACACCATTCGCTAATTTTAGCCAAGTCTATATTTGTATCACCAGTAATTTTCTCTAAGTTGTTGCATGATGCAAAGGCTGTTGTATTGCCTGCAAAAGAGAGTATCTCAAGAAATGTTGATTTGCCGATATCGTTGATGTACAAATACATGGCTAAGAATGGAGCCCTGTGGCACACCAGGTGTAATGTTTTCACGGTTTGATTCTGCGTGGAGAAAGGCGACAAACTGTTGTCTCCTGGAAAGAGAGCTTTGAACCCACGTTTTGGCTAACCCCTGAATGCTGTAGTATTCTAGCTTTTTGCTATAATGTTGAGTGATCCAGTGAATTGATTGCATTTGAGAGGTCAAGATAAATTGAAAGAGTATAGTCTTTAGTTGTCTCCCGCTTTTTGAAAAAAACGGGAGATATTAAATTTGGGGGTGTCCTTCTGTGTTTTTCATTTCCAGACTCTAACTTCCCTTACAGTGACCGGATTTCAATGAAATTTGGGTAGTAGATCACTTTATCAGTTGTGGGTCCAAGTTCGAATATGGGCATTTTCTGTGCATATTTAATTAGGTTGCTGAAATTTGATTGGCTGACGGTTTCCAGACTGTAACTTTCCTTAAAATCAACTGATTTTGATGAAATTTCATATATGGATTACTTTTATCAATACCTAGGTCAAGTTCGAATGTGGGAAATTTTGTACTGAAAATCTGTCCGTCTGCCTGTCCGTCTGCCCCGTGTGTCAACACACCTGAGACTAAAAGCCGTATTTATGAACCGATCTTTACGAAACTTCTTGGGTATCTTTGTTATCATTGTGAGACCAGAATATGTGTTTTGGGGTTTGGTCCAAAATTCAAGATGGCCACCAGTGGCCATTTTGTTCCGAAATTGGGTGTAATCAGTTTTTTGACAGAACTTCTATATGAAAGTTCGGATTTGAATAAATTTTTGTATGAATGTTTAGTAACATGCAATACATCACATATAATACAGGTTTTGTTTTTGTTCAAAAATTATGCAAATTAGAGAAACTTTGATTTATTCAGTGCTACGAGTAATACACAGTAAGTGCACACCTTCCGTGTTTTTCGTTTCCAGACTCTAACTTTCCTTACACTCAGTCGATTTCAATGAAATTTGGGTAGTAGATCACTTTCATCAATTGTGGGTCCAAGCTCGAACATGGGCATTTTCCGCACATATTTAATTAGGTTGCTTAAATTTAATTGGCTGATGGTTTCCAGACTCTAACTTTCCTTAGAGTCATCCGATTTCAATGAAATTTCATATATGGATTACTTTTCACATCAGTTGAATGTAATATGTCTTATCATACAGTCTTAATTTTGAGTGATTCTAACAGTTTTACTCCACATCACTTTACTTGCTTTGTCCTCCGTGAAAATAAATCCGATGACCACTGTCTGAAGCACTGTCTGTTCTGTCTCTTCTAAATAGCTTCCACTTGCAACTCAACTGTATTCCACTGGATGCATTAATTCCCCTTGAAACTGCTGCCCAGTGGGTTCTGTCTCTTCTAAATAACTTCCACTTGCAACTCAACTATATTCCACTGGATGCATTAATTCCCCTTGAAACTGCTGCCCAGCGGGAGACATGAATTCACTGAATTTGCTTGTTATTTAAGAGATGCAAGATGGGGTGAAAAGTTGAGTGTTTCTTTCGAAAATCCAACTGGTATTGGCAGACAACATTTTATTGGTCAAGGGAACTGACCAATCTTACTATTTATTTATTTATTTATTTATTTATTTCATGTTATGTATGCTTTATAAAATTGTGAGAAAAATTTTCAGTTCATCAACGGATAGGGCATTGGAAGGCTCCTTATTGAATTGCGAATTAGCCTCTCAGTTTTATAAAGCATAAATTACGTGCGGATGGAAATTGTAATTAGGAATATACAAGATGGCTAATTTTACCAGAAATGATTTTAACTTTTCTGTAACAGAATTTATATAAAAATCTCATTTTTTGAACATGTCTCGTCAACTTTGTTGGTAATATAATTTTTTTGTGAATTTGCCTTTTGTGTAATAAGTGAATTTTTTCACAAAGGTAGCTGACTGACTGTGTGAACTGAATTTAGTGAACACAAAGTATTGTTTCCGAGACAAGAGATAGAGAGATAAGTGCTATATGCGAAGATCAGAACTGAAAATAAGCCGTCTGACATTTGTAGAATGAGGTCCCCAGAGGGTGAATTGATGATGCTATCCCATACAGTGGGCCAATTTATCCTCTGGGTACCTCTTTCTATTTAGTTTTGAGACCCTGATTCAGATTGAGGTTCACAGAGGGTAAATTTAGTGATGCTACCCTGCTATGCAGGGTAGCATCACTAAATTCACCCTCTGGGGACCTCATTTTGCAGATGTCAGTCTGCTTATTTTCTAACTTGGCTCTAGAGCAGGGTAGCATCACTAAATTCACCCTCTGGGGATCTCATTTTGCAGATGACAGTCTGCTTATTTTCTGACTTGGCTCTTTGTTAGTCATTATTGCACATTATTGCACCATAAACTGCTAATGTGGCTTACTGTTATGAGATGCTGTTTGCTAAAATTTTTGTACCTTTTTTGTCAATTGAACTTCAAGTAAAATACAAAACCTAAAGATATAACTATTGAAGTTATTATGGAAATTCTTGCTCAAGCTGAACACTGCTTGTGAGTGATCAAGAAATAAAAAAAAAAAATTAATAACTTCTCAGCAACTTCTCAAAAAAGTTAAAAATCACCCGAAACTATCTTAGATAACATAAATATACACATTTTATTTATTTTTTTTTAGCTCGCCTGGCCCAAAGGGCCACATGATCTATTGCCATCACTTGACATCCGTCTCCGTCGTCTGGCGACCAGCATCCTTAAACTTTTAACATTTTCATCTTCTTCTCTGGAACTGCTGAGCTGATGTGAACCAAACTTGGCAGGAATGGTCTATGGAAGACTCTCTATAAACTATCCTCATTTGGTTCCAGTCGGATGAAAAACATGGCCACCAGAGGCATTCTTTGATTCTGATAGGTCAGTTTTCAAAAATCTTCTAAGAAACTGCAAGGTCAAATTTTTGAAACTTCATGTAATTGATGACTGCGACACCTACTGCCAATGATCCTCATTTAATGTTGATTGGGTTGCAAACATGGCCGGAATTGTGGCTCATAGTTACCATGGAATCCCTATGGGAAATCACATTTTCATCTTCTTCTCTGGAACTACTGAACTGATGGGAACCAAACTTGGCAGAAATGGTCTCTGAGAGGTCCTCTACAATCGATCCTCATTTTGTTCCCGTTGGTTGAAAAACATGGCCATCCGAAGCATTCTTTGATTCTGATTGTTCTGTTTTCAAAACTCTACTTTTCTGAAACTACATGGCCAAATGTATTGAAACTTCGCATGATTGATGACTAGGATATTCTCTACCAATAATCCTCATTTAATGTTGATCGGGTTGCAAACATGGCCGCAATTGCAGCTCATAGTTACCATGGAAACCCTATGGGAAATCACATTTTCATCTTCTTCTCTGGAACTGATATGAACCAAACTTAGCAGGAATGGTCTTTGGGAGGTTCTCTACTAACTGTCCTCATTTCATTTTGTTCCAGTCGGATGAAAACATGACTGCCTGAGGCATTCTTTGATTCTGATTGGTCGATTTTCAAAAATCTTCTCCTCTGAAACTACAAGCCACATATATTGAAACTTCAAATGATTGATGACTGGGACACCCTATACCAATGATTCTCATTTTATGTTGATCAGGTTGCAAGCATGGCAGCAATTGCGTCTCATAGATACTAAGGAAACCTTAAGGGAAATGACATTTTCATCTTCTTATCTGAAACTACTTGGCCAATGTGAAGCAAACTTGACACAAATAATGCATGGAAAGTCCTCTGAAAACAATCATCATTCATTCTGTTTCGCTCAGATGAAGGCCCATGGCAGCCAGCTGTATTCTTTGATTCTGATTAGAATAATTGAGGAATATGTAGTTTTTCCTGGTGAGCGATTACAGGCTCTTTAGAGCCTCTTGTTTTCTATTACTTCCCCTATAATTAATGAAAATTTTTTTTTGTCTTGCGGGAATTCGCCCTGTTGGGATTTGTCTTGTTGGCATCATCTTGTTGGGATGTTTTACTCATTCGTCTTGTTGGGATTCATCTTGTTGAGATGACACCATCTTTGAAACAGATTATAAAGAATTTGTAATTCATTAGTCAAAAGCAAGTACAGTAAAATCCTTTTAGTTGCAGTCAAGTGGATACTTTGCCAGTAAAAAAATGTTCATTTAACAGAAATATTCAATTAACAGACATTTGAATCATTTCCTTTATTGTTGTGCACCGTGGTAGGCCCTGTACATGAGGTAGCATCTGCCTAAGATTTTACAATGGCCAGCTTTTGGAAAGGGTAGATTTTTGTAAGTTGTAGTCCCTGCTTCTTAGAGATAGGCAATATACCAAAAAAATCGAACTGATACCGATATCATGGGGCACCAAAAAAACCGAACCGATCATTGAATACCAAAACATCTGTAATTTTCAAATTTCTCTTCATTCGCTAATAATAAGACCTTGTTGAGGTTTGATAACAGTTGAAGTGTTCATTTTTCAGAAAGAAGTTACCAATTTTCTTGGGCCTGGCTCTCAGACTACAATCTGAATATGTCCAGTTGCTTAGCAGTGATTTCTGTCAAGTCTTGGCTTGCCAGGATTCACAAGAAATCACCGTCCAGATGAGTTGTCTATTGTCGGCAGGACCTCCTAATGGTATGTTGAGGGTACATGCTCTGAAATCGCAAAAAACCTGCAGCTGGCCTTTAAAAGTTTAGGTGTGTTAGGAACAAGTCACAAAATTACTGTAGATGTTGCAAGGAAGAAAACATCTTTCCCCTCTACTATTCAGTCATTTGATGTTGGTGATTCTCTGGTCGCCAATAGTGCTAGAAATATTGGGGTGTTTTTTTTATGCCAATCTCACTCTTGAACCTCATATTAAAAATTAGTAAAACTTTCTACTGGCAAGTTGGCAACTCAGAAAGCTGAGCAAACTCCGTCCATTCCTCAGTGATAGATCTTTGAAGCAACTGGTTCACTCCTTCATAAACTCACCTTTGGATTATTGCAATTCTCTTTTCCTTTGTCTGCCACGTATATTGCTTTAGCAATTGCAGAAAATCCAGAATATTGTTGCTCGAATTATCAGTAGTGATAAACGCTTCAACCGTATCACTCCCATCTTGAAGAATCTACATTGGCTTTCAGTCCTCATTCTGGTATTTAAATGCATTCATGGTCTTGCGCCTGCATACCCGTGTGAGCTTCTCTATCACTACAAACCTTTGTTCTTCAGGCCATTTGCCGCTGACCTTACCTTTTGCGCGATCTGCATTGGTGAGCGAGTGGGCTTTCTCGGTTGCTTGTCCAAGACAAGAATGCATTGCCCTGCATCTTCAGTCACAATCTAGTTTACTTGCTTTCAAGAAACAGCTTAAAACTCATCTATTCAAATCATTTATTTCATAGCTTGTAATCTACATTCTGTAAAGCGTTTTAGAGCACCATTGGTGGTTTCACGCTGTATAAAATTAATTATTATCATTACTTATTATTAGATATGATTTGTCTTAGCAAAAGAATGCCAATGTTGATTTTATTTGTAGTGGCATTTGTTGTGCTGTGGTAGAATGATACAAGACCAACTTATTCTGTATTTATGTGGTGTGAATTTCCCTTAGGTTCTATCAGCAAACATCGGTCAAGTGGGATACCAAATATCAAACTGATACAGTGGTATACTCCCCTAAAAATACTGAAACTGATTCCACACTCAAAATTCCAATACTGCCCAGCTCCACATCTTGTAAAACAAGCTCTTATTATAGTATAGGAAAGCTATTATTAACCCTTTACCTAACCTGAAAAGCAGACGACACTTGCAAAAATAATTCTTGAATAACTAATTTTTTTCATTTTTTGTCTCAAAAACATAGGTTATGACCCCTCGTTGGAACGAGCTCAACGAGCTCGTTCCAACAAGGGGTCATAACCTATGTTTTTGAGACAAAAAATGAAAAAAATAATGAAAATTAATTGGCAATTTTTGAGAACAGCACTGGCTGGTTTTGGCCGTTACGTTAGGTAAAGGGTTAACACCCCATTGTGCAGACAATTTTAGGAACTGGAACCAAGTACCTTTTAGGTTTAATTTGAATCTTTTTTTGTGTGTGTTTTCAAGAATTTGCTAAAAGCTTTTTAGAAAGAGGAAAATCAACATTATTTTCAGTTCTGATAGTAACTTTTTCAATTTCTAGCGCTATAGCAATGTGATATTACATGTAGTTAATTGTGTACTGGTATTGACTATTGGAATAAGCCAATTGTAGGCTATTGGTTGACAATAGTTCTCTGCAGCTGAACATCATTTTTTTTCTGATTGTTGAAAAATATATAGCAGAAAGTCCTGTAAACTCTGTATGTGTATTGTTCCTATTTTTCTGTTTTAATAGTTTTGAGTATAGATGCAATGGATGTGTCAGGGGAACAACAGATTGATGTAGATCATAACTTATTCAAACAGAGGCTTGGACCAGACGGAAGAGAAGTGAAGGATGTACCCGAAAAACAAAATAGTGAGTGGTAATAATTGCAAGTTACAGGCAAAATGCAAATTTTCTCAATGCAACTAGGAATTTTACCAGTTCAGTCTTGTTTGACAGAGCTCCATGAGCTCTCAATTGAATAAATTCCAAGTTGCATTATGGGAAGAATTTGCAGGTTGATATTTTGATATCAATATGCAGAAGGTTAAGGACATGAAGGAAGCCTGATGCATGGGTTGTTAATTCTCTACACTCCTCAGACAATATCACAATTTATTATTTTAAATATTTTTTTAAATTATGATTTTCTTTAAATTGTTTTAAAAATTTTGTTTTCCACTGCTAAATTTGTCTATTATGTGGGCGGATGCTCATGATTTGTTAGGTAAAGGGTTAATTGACTCTGCCATTGAAATAATGTGCAGTGTGGAGTGCATCGATGCTCATCAGAAGCATGACCTCTAGCACCATGACAATGCCCGGAGATGATTTACTTTGCTTAGACATTGAATATGGTTTGGAATAACATTATGTCGTACATTTTGAAAGCAATGTCCGATCTTTGTTTATTGTTGCCCATTTACTGAAGGCTAAACTTATTTTTAAAATAAATACATAAGTCTGTATATCATTGGTTGGAAGTAATAAATGAGATTTAGAGATGAGCGATACATTGTAAATACCATTCGGTATTGATATCGAGGCAAAAAAGATTTACCATACCAAGGGAATCTCAATGTACCAAAATTGCAGTACATGTATTGAAAAATATCCCTGACATGTTTTAAAAAGCAAAAGGGCAACTGACAGAAAATTAAGCAAATTCCTGAGAAGAAAAAGCCCATGGTCTATGTATTTCTAAAATCACTCGCCACTGGTCAATTGATGTAACACAAACAGCTAAGAGAAAATACCCAAGGTGTTATAAAAAATGACCAGTGGAGAGTGCCCTTGTTACTTCCAACATACTTCCAATATTTTGACAATTCCTTGTCTGCACTAATCGATAACCTCCAGCTGGGCAGTATACCCAAAATAACATCAGATATTGGTATTGGTGTACATACATGTTGTTAATACCAAATACTGTTCCGATACAGTGGAGCCCACTTAATTGAATATCTCTTATTTGTATATCCCTGTTAATCGAATATAATTTTCAAACACAAAACCATTTACCATACCTTCAGTACAAATTTGATCTGCTAATTGCATATGGGTTGTAGAGTAAACTCCTGTTAATTGAATAAAATTTTTATAATATGTCGAAAAAATTACTGTGACACCTACCAAATTCCCCTTATTTATCAACCTTTTTGGCCTCACTACATCCAATACAGGCATTTATTCTATTATATCTTGTTTGACAGAGCTCTATGTGCTCTGTCAAACAAGATACACTAGAATAAATGCTCCGTTTACCTCCAGAACACAGGAAACTGACCAAATCCCTGTTAATTGTATACTCCTGTTAATTGAACAATTTTCACTGGCAAAATGGATATTCGATTAAGAGGATTCTACTGTACTAAGGTAAATCATTCTAAAAATGCTGATATGGAAACCAAACTTGAAATTTCAATACTGCCCAGCTCTAATGAGAAATGACTTACCATCACTGCCCTAACATCCACCCAAGTGATGGATCACTCTTCTATTTACTTTTAAGAGAACCTTGTAAATCTATTGCTGCAAAAGTGAACTCGGGGAAGTTGAGGAGAATTTGGTTACTGTGATAAACAAAAGTGTTTTTTCTGGTACTTGTATAACAGGAACTTACTGATGACATAATAGCATTGCATATGGGACGGCTTTTTGAAAAATCCACAGTTGCAAAAAATTGCTTTCCTAGAAGATACTTAGTCAAGTGAACTATTTTTCATTGTGTCTCAGTGTGTGTGTGTGTTTTTCAAATGACACAATCATGTTTTAAAGAAATTTTGAATGTTGGTTTCTGATCCCCCTCCGGGATTTGAACCCTCGGCAACACCGCCTGGCAATCAGGAGTCCAGTGCCTAAACCACTAGACCATTGCACACCGTCTAAAAAACTATGGCTGGAATGTAGCTTTTTATACGCCTGTTTTGAAAAAACGGTCGTATTATGGTATACTGCTGTCCGTCCGTCCACACATCGTACAATAACTCGAAAATGCTTTGAGCAATTTTTGTGATTTTTTGATGGAAAGTATATGTTGATGGAAGGAAGCTCCCTTTCGATTTGTGTCGCTGTCCGATTTGTCATTCCAGAGTTATGGGTCTTTATTCATCAAAGTATAAGCAATTTTCCACATGTCGGACAATAACTTGAAAATGCTTTGAGCAATTTTCATGATTTTATGGTTGCAAGTATATTTTGATAACTAGAATCTCCCTTTTGATTTATTTCCAAATTAATGAACACAGTATGTTGTTGGTTATGATTATTGTACAAAAAAAATGCCTGACAAGTACACATGTATACTCATATTGTGTGCTTCCCTCTTGTAATTAATAACAGGTGCATCATGCGCTCATGGCATAGCTGTTTATTAGTTGAAGTCCTCATGATTACTTGGTTCATATTCCTTTTGGCAGCAGCATGAAAGTGTGGAACGCTCTGGCTACAGTACGATGAAAGTGCTGTGGATGGCCTCAGACGAAGACTGGCACGGGCTTGTGTGTGTTTTTCAAATGACACAATCATGTTTTAGAGAAATTTTGAAAGTTGGTTTCTGATCCCCCACTGGGATTCGAACCCTCGGCAACACCGCCTGGCAATCAGGAGTCCAACGCCTAAACCACTAGACCATTGTGGGGGTGTCAAGTGTACAAATTATTCTTTCCAGTTTTTGCTACAGAAATTTAGCTTATGATTGCTCATTGCAACACATGTATACTCATATTGTGTGCTTCCCTCTTGTAATTAATAACAGGTGCATCATGCGATCATGGCATAGCTGTTTATTAGTTGAAGTCCTCATGATTACTTGGTTCATCTTCCTTTTGGCTGCAGCATGAAAGTGTGGAACGCTCTGGCTACAGTACGATGAAAGTGCTGTGGATGGCCTCAGACGAAGACTGGCACGGGCTTGTGTGTGTTTTTCAAATGACACAAGCATGTTTTAGAGAAATTTTGAAAGTTGGTTTCTGATCCCCCACTGGGATTCGAACCCTTGGCAACACCGCCTGTCAATCAGGAGTCCAACGCCTAAACCACTAGACCATTGTGGGGGTGTCAAGTGTACAAATTATTCTTTCCAGTTTTTGCTACAGAAATTTAGCTTATGATTGCTCATTGCAACAAGCTCATTGAATTTGTTCCACCAGTGGGGTCGGGGAGGGGAATGGGGTCATAACCTATGCTTTTGTAGCGAAAAATCAAATTTTTTTAGGCATTCCAAAATTTATTTTGATTAGTGTTGTCTGCTATTAGGGTTATACAAATGGTTAAAGGCAAATGGTTAAATGATGATTTTTAATAAATGTTGATTTAAAAACATTGATGGGGTAATGTTTCATTCATCAACAGTTGGGGTGCAAGGGGGTGGGGCAACATATATGATCTGAAAAAGTGAGAGGACCACACCTCACCTCCATATTTCTGCCACCATTAGCTTGTATACTCAGTAGTCAACAATTTAAAAATATTTTTATCATACTTTTCAGCACTGGGAGATGGTTCTAAAGATATTGTTGAGGTTAGTACTTTCCCGTAAAAATTTTCTTTGTTGTAATTGTATTTATAGATTCAGTGTACTGGTTATCTTTTTTCTTAACATTATTTCACAAGAACTTTTCCAGACAGGGAAATTTTCATCTAGATAGGAGTTTTAGATATCCCTTGCTTCTAATAATGCACTTTCTTACAAGACAAGATTTGATACTGGACTTATGTCATAGACACACCATTTGTCATACAATGGAGTCAGGGGCGTAGGAAGCTTATAATATTGGGGGGATATTGTACATGGGAGCTTGTAGGGGACAGCATGACTGCCTTTGGTGGTTCGCTCTGCGTAGCCGAACCCGGGGGAGAGTGCGGGATGGGGATACCAGGAAAATTTGTGAAATATAAACTACCGAGAGCTCATTTCCTCGCTTCTCAAGTGAAAAAATCAAGGTATTGTTGCGGTTAATTTTTTGTGTTTATCCCTTTACCTAACTTGAAAAGCAGATGACACTTGCAAAAAAAATTCTTAAAACTAATTTTTTTCATTTTTTGTCTCCAAAACATAGGTTATGACCCCTCATTGGAATGAGCTTGTTCTAATGAGGGGTCATAACCTATGTTTTTGAGACAAAAAATGAAAAGATCATGAAAATTAATTGGCGATTTTTGAGAATAGCACTGGCCGGTTTTGGCCGTTACGTTGGGTAAACGATTAACAGAGGATGTATGTCTGAGAGGAAGATGTCAACCTGTTGAGCGTCAAATCAGTCAGTGACATCGGCTAGCAACTTTTTTATGCACTGCAAATGGTGTAGATCATACAGTTTTTATGTTCGCCTGTATGATGTAGAATATGCAGATGTATGTGGTTATTTTCGTGTAGATACTAGATATGATTTACAAAGTTTTGGAATTTTGGGGTGGGGGGGGGGTGGTAAATATCCCCCTTACCCCCGGTTCCTACGCCACTGAATGGAGTACCCAATTTGGTGTGTTGGGAGCCAAGCATGACCAATTTGGAGTACTGGTATGGTGTATTATTATTATCCCCCCACAAAACGAAGTTTAAGGGGAGTATTTTGGAGTCAACTTGTCCGTCAGTCAGTCAGTCGGTTGCATGTGTAAAATTGTGGAGTGAACTACTTCCACAGTTTTAGCCACATTTTCATGAAACTTCACAAAAATGATCAACATAATGAAGGGAAGTGCCTGACATAATTTTTTCCCACTCGGTTTCAAAAGGGCCGACTGGTGGCCATATTGGATTTCGCAAAATACTTGTGGAGAAAATACTTCTTCAGTTTTTACTGCATTGTCATGAAACTCAATATAAATGATTGACATGATGAGGAGCAGTGCGTGACAATTTTTTTCCTGATCGGATTCAAGATGGCCGACTGGTGGCCAAGTTGGATTTTTTTACTCACAAAATTTGAATGCCTCTTTCAGTCACCCACACTAGGCGGTATGCCATGGTGGGGGTGTAGCGGGCGACAGACCATCTCTAGTTAAATATGATGTTGCAGCACGACTACTACATGTATATTTTATATATCCAAAATAAATTTCAAAGAAGTCTTGGGTTCTTGAACTATAATCCAGCTGACCAAAATTCCAAGTGCATCATTGAGGCATGCCTCGTTGATGCAGTTGGAATATTTGATCAGTCAGGACTTGAGCCATCGCAGTTAGGACAAAAATGATTTATACCCCCTCTTTGGGAGCATGGTGGTTCAGTGGTTACGGCATTGAACTTCAAAAAGAAAGATCCACGATTTGATCCCCGCCAGTAACCACATTGTGTACTTGGGCAAGGCATTTCATCCCGCTTACCTGCGTGGGGGCATGGTGGCACTCTGTACTAAGGCGTACTGCACATCGATGGTGCACTTGTCTTCAGCCAATGCTAACCCTACTTGTGTGGAGTTAGTATGTTGCAGTTGCTCTCCATTGCTTGGTAGTTCTCTCCAGGTACTCCGGCTTCCTCCACGCATAAAACTGTCTGACACACGGTGACCCTGGATGTCAAAAGTGTCATTAAATCCCAATAAAACAAAGTACACAAATTTACACCCTCTCAATCAGTCATCTTGATGATGCCCCTCCTGACAATGTGGATAAGTGGTCAATCCACAGTTGGTAAAGATTTGGTGGTATTCAAATGTTTGCTTTGGCATCAGTTATGGGTTTGATGCTGTCACAGTACTGCGTTGTTGGGTGAGGACAGAGGTAGTTATCTTCTTTGTGGAGAGAGAGAGACATTTCTGCAAAAGATCCCTTAGTAGTATTTGAGAAGTCTGAGGCCACAGAGTTACTGCTATAGAGGTCAGTGCACTAAGTCTGTCTGCACTATCAGACCAAGAGAGATGTTAATATTAGTTGTAGAACTTGCTCATCATTCCTTGTAAAAGAAATAAGTTAAAACTGAACTAATTTATGAACGCGACAATTTTTTTTGAAAAAATAAAATAAACAGATGGACTTTAATAGTAGAGCTGATACGGTTAACCGATTAATCGATTAACCAGTGATCAACATCTTGATCGATCAAAAAAGTAATTGATCAGTTAACCGTTACTTTTGAACTACGGTATTATATGGGTTAACAAAGGAACAAACTTGCTCCAAAACAGGCAAACATTGTCACACTGGCTCACATCAATTATATGAGACATAGTAAAGCATGCCAGTTATGTGCTGACATACTTGTTCACTTGCATGATCATTATACTGTATCAGTAGCTGGAAATGGTCATTCTCAACTCCTCACCAAATGTGGGTAGCAGATGATACTTGCACAAGAAATTCTTGAATTACTAAAGATTTTCAATGTTTGTCTCAAAAACATAGCTTATGACCCCTCATTGGAACGAGCTCCTTCCAGTGAGGGGTCATAATCTATGTTTGAAGACAAAAATTGAAAACATATTAAAATTTGAATGGACATTTTTAGCTTAACTTGACAAAGTCAAGGTAAGCTATTGCCATCATGCGTGCAGAAGTCTGTTAGTCTGCGAGTCTGTTCACATTTTGCTTTGGCACAGGCTAACAAGTTTTTGTCCGATCTTCATGAAATTTCATATGCAGGTTTGAAGTCATGTCTAGATGAGAATGTCCCCTTTTTGTCACGATCGATCAACCATGATGGCTGCCTAAGCCCAAAACCTGAAAACCATTAACACAGTCTACAGGTCATATTTATGAAGGGATTTCATTGTAACTTGGTAGGATGCCTCTGTATAATATCTAGATGAGAACGTCCCCCTTTGGTCATGATCTGTCAACTGTGATGGCTGCCCAAGCCCAAAACCCAAAAACTTTTAGCACAGTCTACAGGTCATATTTAATATAGAGAAATTTCATTGTAACTTGGTAGGATGACTCCGTATGATGTCTAGATGAGAACTTCCCCATTTGGTTGTGATCTGTCAACCGTGATAACTGCCCGAGCCCCAAACCCGAAAACCTTTAGCACAGTCTACAGGTCGTATTTATGGAGGGATTTCATTGTAACTTGGTAGGTTGACTCCATATATTGTCTAAATGAGAACATTCCCTTTTGGTCGCGATTGGTCAACTGTGATGGCTATAGGGGCCTGCAGCCCAAAAACCTTTAGCGCAGTCTGCAGGTCATATTTATGAAGGGATTTCATTGTAACTTGGTAGGATGACTCCAGATAATGTCTAGATGAGAACGTACCCATTTGGTCATGATAATTCACCTGAGATGGCTGCCCGAGCCCAAAACCCGAAAACCTTTAGCACAGTCTACAGGTCGTATTTATGGAGGGATTTCATTGTAACTTGGTAGGTTGACTCCATATAATGCCTAGATCACAACATCCCCTTTTGGTCGCGATTCGTCAGCTGTGACGGCTACAGGGGTCTGAAGCCCAAAAACCTTTAGCACAGTCCACAGGTCATATTTATGAAGGGATTTCTTTGTAACTTGGTAGGATGACTCCTGATAATGCCTAGATGAGAACATCCCGCTTTTGGTCACGATCATTCAACCATGACAGCTGCCCGAGTCCAAAACCCAGAAAACTTTAGCACAAACTACAGGTCATATTTATGAAGGGATTTCATTGTAACTTGGTAGGATGACTCAGTATAATGTCTAGATGAGGATGTCCTCTTTTGGTTGCGATCGGTCAGCCGTGATGGCAACAGAGGCCCGAAGCCCAAAAACCTTTAGCACAGTCTACAGGCTGTATTTATGAAGGGATTTCATTGTAACTTGAAAGGGTGACTCGTTTTTGGAATAATTTCACTGTAACTTGGCAACTTTCATTGACATACATTAACTGTGAGGGCCACATACACTAACGGTGAGGGCCACATTAACCCACCCCTCAATTCTTTAGTACAGTCTACACCTCATATTATTTTTATTGAAAACATAGCATACAGGGAACAGAAATTAACGTATTCCCAATTTTTACAATTCTTGTCTTATTTCACAATCCTTTCATAAACATTGAACATTATCCTTTTCATCAAGCATAACACACAGACAAGTTAAGCTACAGTGTCATTGACACTTTCATTGTATATGGCGCTGGACGGTTTTGTCCATGACGTTAAATAAAGTTTTAATTATATAAATCATCAACGGTACGGTAATTATTCAGCTGCTTGTTAGGGCAAGTGATTAATCGGTTAACCAAGGTTAATCTACGTGATTAATCGATCAAGAAAACCCTTTAACCGTTTCAGCTTTATTTTATAGTAAAACTAAAAATACACATGGTAAAACTGAAAATACATATTTTGTAAACCTGTTGCTGAGGAGATGACTCTTAGAAACTGAAGAATCAATGCTGACATTAGACCC
Organism: Pictodentalium vernedei; assembly: GCA_031216915.1. Taxonomy (NCBI): domain Eukaryota; kingdom Metazoa; phylum Mollusca; class Scaphopoda; order Dentaliida; family Dentaliidae; genus Pictodentalium; species Pictodentalium vernedei. Next base: position 358,849,616 of record CM062291.1, on the reverse strand, counting down.
CACAAAGTAGATCTTCTGTTTCTCAGGCCATTTATTTATAAAACTGCATGTGGGGCGGGCATTTTTTATTTTATTTTTAGCTCACCTTGACGAAGTCAAGCTCAGCTTGTTTAATCGCTTTCCGTCTGTCATCCATGAACACTATGTTTTGGACTTCTCCCCCAAAACCACAGGGCCAATTCAAATGAAAGTTTATGTGAGTGATGGTCCTGAAGGGGCATTGCATTTTTGTTCAACTCAACATTCCCAGCCCCATAGGGAGGGGTTGGGGGAAATTGCTCCAAAATATTTTTAAAATCTTCTCCTCATGAACCAGTGGATACAATGACTTGATGGGAACCCATATTTTAACTCTGCAATATGAGGGAATTTCTTCAAAAATCTTCTTAAGATTTGTTTTACAACATCTCTAGGGGAGTCAGATTCAAGTTTGTTTTAATCAGGAACATTTGGGCTCCCTATGGTAGCCCGAATTTTAACTTAGTGCAATATGAGGAAATTTCGTAAAAAATCTTCTCCAGATCCACTAGTCAGAATGTTTTCATATTTGGTATACAACAGCTCTAGTGGGGTGAGATTCAAGTTTTTGTTCTAATCAAGTGCCTGGGTTAATATTTGGGCTCTGTATGGAATTTGGAATTGGCCATGTAGCTGAAAAATTATAAATTTTTAATTAAGTACCCTCTAGAGGTGTGTAACTAAGATTTATCCACATAGGTTGTATGAAGGTGCTCCATAGGAGAGCTCCACTTTTTACATTATGATGAACTGAAGAAAGAGCATGATGCTTGGACTATTTTAGTCACTCCTGAGGGACTCAAGGATTGACAATGGATCCTATTGAGATTGTTTACTTAATGTAGATTCATTCTTGGACTCTGTTTATATCGGGTTCTGTTCAAGGTGAGCTCTTCAGGCCCAGTGGGGCCTCTTGTTTATTTTTGTAATTATTTCTTTGCCATCAAAAGTTCATGTTCTTGGTTGTTTTATGTTTTAGGCCTCATAATCTACAGGATAGCATGGGTGGTGGTGTATTTCATCCTGCAAGAAGGCTTCACAATGCTAAAGCATTGCAATGCCTTGTTGCACTAAAGGCACAAATTTATCAATTTTATTAACTTGAGTAAAATATCAGACATGAACCATTTAATTTTTCTTTTTTTAAGTTTGCATTGGGTATAAAAAGAGAGCATGCAGCAGCCAAAAGGACCATGCAGGAGGGCCTGAGAAACAGATTTTTAACTTTTGGGCCTTACTTGAACTATTGTATATGGCTGCATACAATGTACAAATAGGACCCAGTCACCAGTGATTGGGGAGGAAGTCCTCTAAAATGGGCAACACGGGTATAAACGATTGACTGAACTTGACTTTTGTGCAGAAGTATGTGACCTTCAGCATCAATAAATAAATATTAACCCTTTACCCAATGCAGACAATATCAAAATTTATTATTTTAAATATATATTTTTTTAAACAGTTGAAAAATTAAAAAAATTCTAAGAAAATCATATCACATGCCACTCTCCCCCGCCCCACCCTCCCCTCATTGAAATCAGCTTGATATGCTCGTTCAATGAATGGTCACATGATATTTTGTTGAAATTTTTGGAATAAAAGAGAGACTTTTTTCAACTGAATAATTTATAAATTATGTGGGCCGATGCTGCCAATTCATCAGTTAACTTGGGTTAACCCTTTATCCAACGAATCGGCCGCATCCGCCCGCGTAATATGCAAATTCAGCAGTTGAAAAAATAATATTTTTCAAAAAATTTCAACAAAACCATATCATGTGACCCTCATTGGAACGAGCTCATTCCAACGAGGGGAGACATGATATGGTTTTGTTGAAATTTTTTGAAAAATTTGAAAAAAATAATATTTAAAATAATAAATTTTGATATCGTCTGCGTTGGGTAAAGGGTTAAAAAGCACAGATTAACTCATTGCATTTTTTTGGTGGATATTCTTGACTGGACATAATTTCTTTTGCCAATAAAATAAGTATAATTTGTAATTTATGCACATTTAATCACAGTTTCCACGAATGGATTTCAATGATTTCTTGAGTTTCACACAGCCCAGTCGGTTCTCGGATTCTGTGTGCAATCAGAGGATTCTCTGTTGCTGTTTGTATGTTTCTATGTTAAAATCACATCTTTTTCACCCATCAGATACCATCGCGGAGGAGATTTCTAGGCATCAGAATAAGGTGGAGGGGTATATATCAATCCCATTGCATTTAGTATTTATTTATTTATTTATTGGTGTTTAAGGTCACATACTTATGCGCAATGGCTAATCGTGACCGTGACAGTTTTACGGGTGGAGGAAGCCGGAGTACCCGGAGAGAACCACCGAGCAACGATGAGCAGCTGTCAGCTCTCCAACATCGTAACTCTGAACTCTGCACCGCAGCACAGGCAGGGTTAGATTGGTTGAAGACATGCGCACCATCGACGTGCAGTACGCCTCAGTACACAGCGTCATCGTGCCCCCATGTAGGCAATCGGGGTGAAGTGTCTTGCCCAAGGACACAACGCGGTTGCCGCAAGTGGGATTCGAACCAAGGACCTCTCGGCTTGCAGCCTGCACCTCTACCAACTGAGCCACCGCGCCCCCATTGCATTTAGTAAGTAATGGGGTTATCGACTGAGGTTTTTTTTTTTTTTTTGCTGAACCATGATAAGTACTATACATATATGTTTCATGGACTGTTGAGATACCCATTCTTTCCTCCACTTCTGTTCTCACTTGAACAATTATGAAAAAGGGTTACTCAACTGGTTGAGTGCTAGAAGTGACTCTCAGGGCTCCATTGAAAAGTGCTGGAAGCCAATTTCTACAGGCTGGTCATGTTAAATTAATTTTGACAGTTTAACCCTTTACCTAACATGAAAAGCACATGATACTTGCAAACAAAATTCTTGAATAACTAATATTTTTCATTTTTTTGTCTCAAAAACATAGGTTATGACCCCTCTTTGAAAATTAATTGCCACATTTTGAGAATAGCTCTGGCCAGTTTTGTTCATTACAATGGGTTAAAGGGTTAACAAATATTTTCCTTGTAGTTGCTCCCCTGTTATTTGAATTTTTACAGTTTTTGTTGAGAAAAATCCTCAGAATATTGCTGAGTTCATTTTGTTTTATTTTTCTACTTGACAGACAGTTGTTAAACCACTGGATAAAGACAGATGTGAAAGTTGTTATGGAGCAGAGACAGAGGATCATAAGTAAGTAAGATTATTGTCATGTATATTGTTTCTCCTGGGAGTATGGTGGCTCAGTGGTTATGGCATTGAATGTCAAACCGAGAGGTTCACAACCGAGAGGTTCACGGTTCGGCCCCCACCAGAGGTAACTGTGTTGTGTCCTTGAGCAAGTCATGTAATCCCGATTACCCTAGTGGAGGCACTGTGGTGCTGTGTACTAAGGCATACTGGACATTGATGGTGCTACTGTCTTCAATCAATGCTAACCTTGCTCATGTGTAGTTAGTACATTTGGGAGTCTGACAGTTGCTTCTCTCCAGGTATTCCAGATTTATTCACCTGTAAAATTGTCCAACACGAGGTGACACTGGCTGTCAAAAGTGTTGTTAAACACCAATATATAAATTGGTTCGCCTGCTTCTCTTTATAGGGAGCATGGTGACTCAATGGTGAGGATACTGGACTTGAGATCGACAGTTATTTGTTGTGTTCTGGGTAATACATTTTATTCTGATAATGTAGTGTTGTTTGATATATATTTCAGTATTTGACAGATTTGTAAAATTGACATGTTACTGTACTGGAGCCAATACTATAAAACTTTTACAATTGTATTTTCTAGAATTGTATTTTCTATCTATTAACATCATTGACTATAATGAATCATTAGTATTTTAAAAGATATGGCAATTTGCCAAGTGGCAAATTGCCAGTTTCTTTGAAAATGCTAATAATGGTTCATTTCAACCCATTTAAAGTCATAAGTAGAAAATACAATTCTAGAAAATACAATTGTAAAAGTTTTATAGTATTGGCCCCTGGTTTCATTGATAACTCTGACACTGTACAGAAGAAAAACTGTCAAATAAGTTTCTGGAAAATCAAACACTGAGTTATGAAGAATATTGTATTCTTATTCAGATGTTGCAATACATGTGAAGAGGTTCGAGAGCAGTACAGAAAGAAAGGATGGGCTTTCAAAAATGCAGAAACTATTGAACAATGCAAAAGAGAAGGCTGGAGTGAAAAAATGAAATCACAGAAAAATGAAGGCTGTAAAGTTTATGGTTATCTTGAAGTGAATAAGGTCAGTTTGTGATTCATATATTAAGTGTCCGGTAAAAAATGCACCAGACTGTATTATAGTAGTTATACCTTTAACCCCCTCCAGCCTTGCAGTGTACCATAGAAAATCTACTATCATAATCCTGTCAGCTCTTGAACTTATGGAATTTCATTAATTAGGCCTAAAAAAGTTAAAAATTTGTTTCTCAGGCCCTCCCACATGGTCCTTTTGGTTGTTGCATGGTCTCCTTTTATAACCAATGCAAACTTTAAAAAAATAAAAATTAAATGATTTATGTCTGATATTTTACCCAAGGCTTTCTTGCATTCAAGGTACGAAATACACCACCACCCATGCTATTCTGTAGATTATGAGGCCTAAAATGTAAAACAAAATATGAACATGATTTTTTGATGGCAAAGAAAGAATGAAATAATTACAAAAATAAAAAATACCCCCCCCCCCCCCCCCCCCTTCTGCTTTGTGGGACCTTATCCCTATAATTAGTGTTCAAAGTCTAATGTTATTGCATCTGTGAAAATATTGCCCACCTGTGGAAAGTGACCAGTCTACGGCAGCTGTATTGTTCACGTATGTGAAAAAGTGCTGTTATTAAAGATCACTCAGTGCAAACAAGTGATCAACACATTCATAATCTGCCTTCTCGTAGTCAAAAGGATAATAAGAAATATTAATTGTATTATTATTAACCAAGGCCACATCAATTCTGATACAGTGGAGCTCACATAATTGGATATCTCTTAATTGTATATCCCTGTTAATTGAATATAAATTCCCAACACAAAACCATTTACCATACCTCCAGTACAAATTTGACATGATAAATGAATATAGGTTATAGAGTAAACTCCTGTTAATTGAATAAAAAATCTATCTTGAGTCCTGTCGAGAAATTACCCTGACTCTCCCCAGTTTTCATTTGTTTATAGACCCATTTGGCCTCAGTACATCCAATACAGGCATTTAATCTATTATATCTTGTTTGACAGAGCTCTGTCAAACAAGATATAATAGAATAAATGCCAAGTTTATCTCTAAAATATGGGAAAGACACACAATCCCTGTTAATTGAATACTGTTAATTGAATAATTTTCATTGACAAAGTGTCTATTCAATTAACAGGGTTCCACTGTACTATCAATAGTTACCCATAACATATGGACAGATGTACCAAATTACCCTGTTTGCAATGTCTGTTGGTGAAAATTGCCTTGAAAGGTCTTTAATCTTGTAGTTTTTAGCTCAACTTGACAATGTCAGGTATGAGCTATTGGGATGGGTTGCGATCCATAACCTCTCCGTACGTCTGGGGCAATATCTAGATGGGAGCTATTGATTTTTTTCGAATTTTGTTGAAAAAGATGGCCGCCACTGGCCATCTTGGATTTGGATATAAATTGTCCAACAATTCCTTTAGCACACCCCACAGGCTGCAGCTCTCACCCGATCAGTTGAAATTTCAATTGTAGCTTTGGGTAATGTCAAGATGGGAGATATCAAATTTTTCCGAATTTGGTTGAAAAACATAGCCGCCAATGGCCATCTTAGATTTGACATATAAATTGTCAACAATTCCCTTAGCACAACCTGCAGGCTGCATGTCTCACCCAACCTTTTTCAAATTTTGTTGAAACGCACACCTGCCATCTTGGATTTGAATATAAATTGTCTAACAATTCCTTTGGCACACCCTACAGGCTGCAGCTCTCACCCAATTAGTGCTGGGAGGTTAACCGAAATACAACTCGGTTTCGATTATTTAAAAACACTGACTGACCTGAATGTGTGATAACCATCAGTTGGGACATGCATGGTTATTTCACTGCACAATCTTGAATGCTGTCAATTTGTGTAATGTGTTAAATAAAAAGGGTGGAAATCACAGAAAAAAGTCCGAGCCTGGTCGGCCTAATTAATAACTTTTTTGGTCCCATAATATAATTGTATTTACGTATTAAATAAACTTTCTTTCGAATGACAAATGAATGAAATGATAAAAATCACCCCATTCAGTGTGAGATTGAAAGTGCCACCTGGCTTTGGACAAAAATAAAACAAACTTTGAATTATCAAAATGAACATACACTTCTCTTGAATGCAATATCCATGCATATGCTGGCCACTGTCAGTAATTTCTGTGTATATGTTTGAATAGAATTAAAAAAAACCAATTGTACATTATACTTGACCCAATAACATTTTCAAGACTGCAGGCTGAGATTCAGGGCTTTCAGTATCAATACACGAAACTCAACTCAATATTAATTAATTTTCATGACCTTCAACACCAACGGTAAGACACTGTATCTATAAAATGAACAATTTATGAAATGCGTTTTCCTTTGCTGAACTGGAACTAACCACTTGCTCTGCATTTATACCGTCCGATATATTTTTTTCTACATGTATTTTTGAAAGCTTTAACTTCAAAATAGGTTTCAAATTCACAGTTGAAGTACGATAAAAATTAGGGTTACAATGACCTAAATGAGCGACTTTTACTTTATAAAATTTTTAGGGTTGGCATAATTGTTTAGGGTTGTTGATGGTACCCCAAACAAAGGGACTTCTTTCTTTGGCCTGACATTTCACAACATTACATCATCAGCATTTTTTACCCAAGTTGTGCATTGCTTCGACAGCATTTTCCTCTTGTCTTGGTGTGTGTGTGTGTGGGGGGGGGGGGGGGGGGTGCCATGCTATTCAACTGTATATCCAGCTCTCTGTGAACAATCTTCATTGTCTTCTGGATTAATGGTTCACTGTACATGTGCTGCGCTATATATAATCTCAGAATTTTAGAGAGAGGTGAAGGTACTTGCACTTTGAACTTTTATTAAAACTAATATTTGGGAAAAAACCCAAGTGTTTATAGTGTTTAATACTTGAATATTTTTCTCTAAAAAACACGAAATCAGGCTCAACTCTTTCTTAAAAAAAGTGAGTAGAAACCAAAACCGTGGCAAAATGTCATAACCACCCAACATTACATACACCCAGTCAGTCCCAAAGTTCATATGTAGCTTTGGGGCAATGTCTAGATGGGAGCTATAAATTTTTCTGTATTTTGCGTTGAAAAACATGGCTGCCTGCAGCCATCTTAGATTTGGTATATAAATTGTCAATTCCATTAGCACACCCTGCAGGCCACATCTCTCACCCAATCTTTTTCAAATTTCATATGTAGCTTTGATGTGGTGTCTAGATGGGAGCTATCAAATTTTTCTGAATTTTGTTGAAACACATGGCTGCCTGCCGCCATCTTGGATTTGGATATAAATTGTCCAGCAGTTCCTTTAACACGCCCTATAGGCTGCGGCTTTGACCCGATCAGTCCCAAATTTCATATGTGGCTTTGGTGCAATGTCTAGATGAGAGCTATCAAATATTTTTGAATTTTGTTGATAAACATGACCGCCAGGCAGCATCCATCTTTGATATGGGTATAAATTGTCAATAATTCCATTAGCACACCCTACATGCCTCATCTCTCACCTGATGTTTTTTATTTTCAGATATAGCTTTGGTGTGATGTCTAGATGGGAGCTATCAAATTTTTTTGAATTTTTTTACAAATAATGGCCGCCATTAACCATCTTGGACTTGGCATATGAATTGTCAACAATTTCATTAGCACACTCTGCAGGCCGCATCTCTAACCTGATCTTTTTCATTTTCAGATATAGCTTTGGTGTGATGTCTGGATGGGAGCTATCAAATTTTTCTGAATTTTGTAACAAATAATGGCTGCCATCAGCCATCTTGGACTTTGCATATGAATTGTCAACAATTCCATTAGCACACCCTGCAGGCTGCATCTCTCACCCAATCTTTTTTCATATTTCATATGTTGTTTTGGTGTGATGTCTACAGATAAAACTAGAAGTCCTGTCACGAACTGTGTGCTTATCTAGGCTTAATTACGGGAATTGAGCACAATTGCCATATCGAATGGCATCCAAAGCATGGCAGGTTCTCCTGGTTACTCATAGCAAACACAGGCAATGTTTCTGCCAATGGACCTCCATGTTACCCAGAGGTCCATTGGCTGAAACGTTGCATGTGCACAGGCCATATGTACAGAATTTGATAATCTTACTATGGTCATAACGCGTAGATTAACGTGCAGATTGACGTGCTATTTGTGAGCATTTCATGACAGGACTTCTAGTTTTGACTGTAGATGGGAGCTGTCAGATTTCGTTGAAAAACATGGTCGCCAGTGGCCACTTTGGATTTGGCATATAAATTGTCTACAATCCCATTAGCACACCCTACAGGCCACATCCCTCATGTCATCTTTTTCAAAATTTCATATGTTGCTATGGTGTGACGTCTAGTTGGGAGCTATCAATTTTTTTGAATTTTGTTGAAAAACATGGCCGGTAGTGGCCATCTTGGATTTGGTATATAAATTGTTATTCCATTAACAGACCCTACAAGCCACACCTTCTTCTTCAGATTCTATATGTAACTTTGGTATGATGTCTAGATAGGGGTTATCAAATATTTCTGCATTCTGTTGAAAAAGATGGACACGACCGGCCATCTTGGATTTGACATATAAATTGTCAACAATTCCATCAGTACACCCAACAGGCCCCATCCCTCACCCGATTTTTTACCTCAACTTGACAAAGTCAAGATAAGCTATTGTCATCACATGTGCAGAAGTCTGTCAGTCTGCAAGTCTGTTCACATTTTCTTTAGCACAGGCTACACACTGTATTTCTTGTCTGATCATCATAAAATTTCATTTACATGTTCGAGGTCATGTCTAGATGAGAATGTCCCTTTATGGTCAGCCTTGATGGCTACGTGAGCCTGAAACCTGAAAACCTTTAGCACATTGTACAGATTGTATTTATGATGGGATTTCATTGTAACTTGGTAGGATGACTCTGTGCCTAATGTCTAGATGAGAACGTCCCCTTTTAGACGTGATAGGTCAATCCTGACGGCTACGCGAGCCTGAAACCCAAAAACCTTTAGCACAGTCTACAGGTCGGATTTATGAAGTTATTTCAATGTAACTAGTTAGGATGACTCTGTATAATGTCTCAATGAGAACGTCCCCTTTTGGTCTCAATTGGTCAACCGTGATGGCTGCGCGGACCCTAAAACCTTTAGCACAGTCTACAGGTTGTATTTATGAAGGGATTTCATTGTAACTTGGTAGGATGACTCTGTATAATATCTAGATGAGAATGTCCTATTTTGGTTGGGTTCACTGCGGTCAACAGGCTCTGTTTTACTGGTAAAATAGGACCCAGTCACCAATGCTTGGGAGATGCAAGCCCTCTCTAAAATGGGCAACACAGCTTATTAACGCTCACCCCTGGTCTTGAGTTGATACTCATTTTGTGGTCATGATTAGCCATTGTGCAAAATTATGTGACCTTAAAACCAATAAATAAATTTTGTTGGGTTCAGTCAACCGTGACGCCACAGGAACATTGCCTAGATTCCTTTAGCTCAGTCTACAGCTTGCATTTATGAAGGGATTTCATTGTAAGTTGATAGGATGACTCGGGATAATGTCTGGATGAGAACGTCCTATGGCTGTGATGAATCAACCGTGATGGCTGCAAAGTCATGTGACCTAGATTTGTTTAGCACAGTCTACAGTTCATATTTATGAAGCAATTTCATTGTAACTTGGAAAGATAACTTGATATGATGTCTAGATGAGACTGTCCTATTTTGGTCACGAACAGTCAGCTGTTACTGCCACCTGGTCACATGACCTAGATTCCTTTAACACAGTCTACACATGTTGTTTTTATGCAGGGATTTCATTGTAACTTGGTATGATATCTAGATGAGACTGTCCTATTTTGGTCATGATTGGTCAGCCATGCCTGCCTGACCATCATGTGACCTAGAATCCTTTAGCAAAGTCTACAAGTTATATTTATGAAGGAATTTCATTGTATCTTGGTAGGATGACTCATTTTGGAATAATTTTACTGTAACTTGGGCTGACAGACTTTAACTGCGAGGTCCACATTAACCCAGGTCTCAATTCTTTAGTAGTCTACACCTCAGATTATTCTTATTAAAAACATAGCATGTAGGGAACATAATTTAACATATTCTCAATTATCACAATTCTTGTCTTATTTCATAATCCTTTCATAAACATTGAACATTATCCTTTTCACCAAACACTACACACTGCCATGTTAAGCTACAGTGTCATTGACACTTTCATTTATCCTTAACCCTTTACCTAACATGAAAAGCAGACGGCACTTGCAAAAACATTCTTGAATAATTATTTTCATTTTTTGTCTCAAAAACATAGGTTATGACCCCTCATTGGAACGAGCTCGATGAGCTCGTTTCAACGAGGGGTCGCAACCTATGTTTTTGAGACAAAAAATGAAAAAATAATGAAAATTAATTGGCGATGTTCGAGAATAGTGCTGGCCGGTTTTGGCCATTACGTTGGGTAAAGGGTTAAAAAATCTTGAATTTTCAAGGATGGCAGTTTGAACATCCTTGAATTTGGTACCCAGAGAAATTCATGCAGCATGTTATCAAATGACCAATCAAACAAATTGTCAACTTGGACCTCTATAATAAAACAGAATAATTTCAATGTCTATTCTCTATATATATATATATCATTAGTTCCAACATGAAATAGTACATGTGGAAAAACTAGAATTGGAATTTTGCATTGTAAACAATTCAACTAGTCCCAATCGAAAACTTTGAAACAGTGAACAATTGAGGGAGAGGCACTATTTTTATCTTTGATAATATTGACCAATGAGAAGCTGTATTATACTTAAAGAGAAGACTACAGTATTTGGAGAGTGTACTGTCACTGAATCACCTGCAGAGTGGAAATCCCACCTGAACAATAATTGCAAGGCAGAACAAGAACAAGCAAAGTCCCAGCCAATGGACCTCAGGGTTAAAATCCGGTGGTCCATTGGTTGAACCATTGCTTCCGATTTTTGTCCACATCTACAGAATTTAAAAGTGATACTTTGGGTGATATCTCCACTCCACAGGTGATTTAGTTCCAATTCACTCTCTATGTACTGTTCCTGCATTTGGTCCCTTTCACAAAGCGGTCCTGCAATTGATAATTACATCATTTGAATTTAATCAATTGAAATAATACTGATTCAGATCACTGCCGGTAGGTACTTCCTGATAAGATAAAATACACCAGACATCAGACTACCTGAGTGGCAAACTTTCTTTAGTGAAAAATGGAAGTTAGTTGATAGGCTAATCTTATCAAAAAATTGTTGTGCTGTCATGAAGTTACTACAGGATCTGGTGACCAATGCCTGGAGTGGAAGTCCTCTGAGGTTGGCAGCATAGGTGTAACTAATTGGAAAAATGTAATATGATCTTACCACAGATGTAGAAAATGGCATCAAGTCTATATGAACCAGTTATTTTATTAAATTGAATAGCCACTTTGCCAGGGAACCCTGTTAACTGAATAGGCACTTTGCCAGAGAGAAAAATTCATTTAACCCTTTACCCAATGCAGACGATTTCAAAATTTATTATTTGAAATATCATTTTTTAAATTTTTTCAAAAAATTTCAACAAAACCAAATCATGTGACCCTCTTTGGAACGAGCTCGATGAGCTCGTTCCAAAGAGGGGTCACATGATATGGTTTTGTTGAAATTTTACCAAAATATTTTTTCAGCTGCTGAATTTGCATATTACGCGGGCGGATGCAGGCGATTTGTTGGGTAAAGGATTAACAGGATTATAAAATTAACAGGAATTGGTTAATTTTCCTATCTTTTAGTTATAAACTTTGCATTTATTCTATTGATCTCTGTCAAACAAGATGTAATTTATTAAATGCCTTTTGTGGATGTATTGAGGTACAAAATGTCTTTAAATGTTGGAAATTCAATGGATGTTGGAGTAACTCTTTGACAGGTTGCAAGGTTTTGTATTCAGTTAACGGGGGTTTACTCTGGAACCTAAATGCAATTAAGGGGTCAAATTTGGACTGTGGGTATGAAAGTTGTTTAGTGTTTGAAAGTTATGTACAATTGCAGTACAGCCATTGTGGACTGGTTGTAAAAACGCATGGGCACTTATGTCCATACATGTGTTTACCAGGTAATAAAAATCATCATCAAAATTTCAGTTCCACCCGGTGCTTCATTAATTAAATTTTTGATGATTATTCCTATAATTAGTGTTTGGAATCTAATATTATTGCGTCCGTGGAAATATTGTCCACCTGTGAAAGCTGACCAGTCCACGGCAGCTGTACTGTTATTCAATTAAGAGATACACAGTTAACCCTTTACCCAACGAATCGGCCACATCCACCTGCGTAATATGCAAATTCAGCAGCTGAAAAAATATTAATTTTCTAAAAATTTCAACAAAACAATATCATGTGATCCTCTTTGGAATGAGCTCATCGAGTTAGTTCCAATGAGGGGTCATATGATATGGTTTGGTTGAAATTTTTTGAGAAATTTAAAAAAATGATGTTTAGAATAATAAATTTTGATTTTGTCTGTGTTGGGTAAAGGGTTAAATAGTCTTCACTGTATTAACAATATTGTGTTGAAAGATATCAATTTTTGATGAAGTTTGAATAGCTTTTGTTATAGGACAAATTTCAACATTTCTACCCATGCAGAATTTAGAAAAACAATATGCCACAGAACACTGGATGGATGCAGTCATTTGTTCACTCAATAAAAACAATGTTCTTTTTTCCTTCCACTGATAAACATAACTCTTATCTTTTGTAGGTTGCTGGAAATTTCCATTTTGCTCCAGGAAAAAGTTTTCAGCAACACCATGTTCATGGTGAGTCACTTGTAACAGTAATGTTTTGATAATTCTTCTTCAATTACTGAGTAAATAACCAATAGTTTGACTGATGGAATGAATGAGCAAGCAAACAAATGAATGAACAAAGGATTGACAAGTGAATAACTGGCATCATTTTCTTACTGACTGCTCAACTGAATGAATGAACACAAAGGAAGCAGCAGGCATAACTGTCTTTCAAGTCATTCGACAGTTTTTAGCTGCGACGTGCATCTCTATATGTGACAATGTCTGTCTGTCTGTCTGTCTGTCTGTCGGTCGGTCTGTCGGTCGGTCTGTCACCAATGAGTTTAAAAAACACCATAACTCCTAAAATACTTGATGGAATGACACCATACTTGGTATGCAAGTGTATCTTCATGATGTCTACACCCTCTCAATAGTGCATGTCATTCGGATAATTTCTGTCACATTTATGGACTTGTCACCAACAAGTTTTTTTTGTCACCAACAAGTTTTTTTGTCAGCAACAAGTTTTAAAACATCATTGGCATTGCACGAATCGTCGCAGCTTCAGCACTGTGACAGTGCGCTCTAGTTTAACTGTTAGAGTGCTAGAAATGTATATATGGGCTTTGCTAAATACAATAGTACAGAGCTGGGAAGTTTTGATTTTTCAGATTCGGTTAAGTTTTGGTTCGGTTTCAGGTAAAAAAAACCCCTCTGTTTCAGTTCTCTATTCCTTAACAGGCCTGGAAATAAGCAGTCTGACATTTGCAGAATGAGGTTCGCAGAGGGTGAATTTGATGATGCTATCCAATACAGTGGGCCAATTTATCCTCTGGGTACCTCTTTCTATTTAGTTTTGAGACCTTGATTCAGATTGAGGTTCACAGAGGGTAAATTTAGTGATGCTACCCTGCTGTGCGGGGTAGCATCACTAAATTCACCCTCTGGGGACCTCGCTTTGCACATGACAGTCTGCTTATTTTCTGGCTTGTTCCTTAAGAACATGAGTAATTAACACTTCAGGCTCCATAACTTGGAAAAAATCCGCAATAGTTTTTACGTCTTCACTCACCACAAAAATACCTGTCTGTAAGCAGGGTTTCCGCTATACCAGCAGCGGGTCCGTCGACCGGCCCAATTCCCCCCACCGATCATACTATGATCAGTCAGAAAAGCTAGTGGTTAAAATGTCGAGTACAATGCTGTATCGTAACGACACTCGGGATCCTTTGTTTCCACGTAATAAAGGCACAATTATGTTGTATACTATGCCTACTATTACTGGCGACAACCTTATACCTTGTAACCCCCAGATGAGAGGGGGAAACAAAGTTCAAATCCTAAACGTCGCCTATAAAATTTCGGACTCAAATTGTCGTGTTGGGTCTGAAATCACTGGCTTTTATTTTGAGCGACAAATGATGTACTCGTTTTGGAAGCTGTCACTTGTTTCAAATGAGTGTGCAGGCTGCTGTCAGTAGTTGTCTGAAACACTCCCACAACATATAGTTTTCACAGTTTTCACAGTGGTTGAATATCATCAGAAAGATACTGATTGAACACTGCCACTTTCAAGCGGTGCACAACTCATTGTGGAAGAAGACTGCCACTTTCGAGCGTGCACAACTCTTTGTGAAAAACGGGTGTTCAGAAATTAATGAGAAAGTGGTAATTAAAAATAAAAAATAATTACAACTCTGATATTTGAGAATTATATAACAATATAACCAGGGATATGATTTATGACTTATTGGTTCAATAAAACATGCTCATTTATCATTTCATCATGCCCTGCAACATTTGAAGTTATGACTTTTAGTGTAAAATCAATTTTTTGAATGGTGCCAAGGGAGGCAACTATTTTGTTATTCATATTACGCTGTGTAAATTTTATCTGGTTTTCATATTATGATTCTTTTATTGAGTTTGTGTGAAGCTATATTTTGTTTTATTCGTAAATTTTTTTTAAAATGTACATATTTAAAAAAAACTTCTATTTTTAAACAGACAATGTTTGTCTGTTTTCAAGGGGGTGGTTTGCAGTGCTGATTGACATACTTAACGTCCATTTCTGGCTTCAACTTTCGAGAGCAGCCTGTACAAAAAAAAATTGGTTTTCTGTTTGTTTTATTCATTAAATTGAGGATTAAAACCCGAAATCTGAAAATGAAACGTATGTACAAGATAATTATGAGAATTTTTAAA
Source organism: Pictodentalium vernedei (assembly GCA_031216915.1). Taxonomy (NCBI): domain Eukaryota; kingdom Metazoa; phylum Mollusca; class Scaphopoda; order Dentaliida; family Dentaliidae; genus Pictodentalium; species Pictodentalium vernedei. The sequence goes on along the minus strand of CM062291.1, from coordinate 358,834,312 downwards.
GCAAATTCTATAAAACTGGTAGGCGGTTTCCAAAGAAACGTAACATACCAAGTGGATATTTACTTGCCTTATATCGCCAATTTCAGACACATCCCAACGCGTCTTGCAAGCACTATTACTCGTCCCGAAGCCCCTCCTCCCCCACACACGCACTTTGCAATTTATCCACTACAAGCACCTCCCTGGGCTTCTACATGAGTCAGTACGGTAATTGCACGTGCATGACGTCACACGTCAGCATCATGGTTCTTTTTGAATATTACCGCGAGCGGTTGTAAACAAAGCTCAGTCACTGTTAGGATTCGTGGATTTTGTGTTGTTTTGGGTTTGTATTTTTATGAAACCTCCGACCAGATGTAGTATTGTGTGTCCCGTGGGAATTTAGAGAATTGTAGGAGGAAAAAATACATATTTTCCACATCAATTATTCAGCGTTTTAGCAACCAGAATGTCCCCAGAGGCCACCAGAGAGCACCTAAAAATCAAAATTTTCGGCGTGTGAGTTTCACTTTCTTTAAACTACCGGACCCACAAATTTTCCCCTAGCGGAAACCCTGCTGTAAGTATCTTGATTGGGTTCAGCCTAACTTGCCTTTCATCATTCTTATTGTTTCTTGGGGATCAGTTGCCAAGCCTATTGATTCAGAAAAAAGACTTAACCCTCTGTACACTGATGTCAAAATATCAAAGTTTTCAGCAGCAAATTTTTACCACAATGCAACTGAGAATTTAATAAATTATACCTTGTTCGACAGAGCTCATTGAGCTCTGTCAAACAAGATATATTTTATTAATTGTTTCATTCTACGTGGACAATATGGCATCAATGACTGAAATTTTGAAATACTACCAGAGTGCTAGGAGATAAATTAGGGTAACAAATGAATAAAGGTTATCTAATCTATGTGTGTTCTTGTCACATTTTCTCTTATTGACTCAGCCGGGGGATGAGTTATTAAGGGCCACTAGTCTATTTCTCTCCTGTTAAGTTAGTTTGATTGGTTTATGCACAAACACAGTAAAATTGTGTGCCCATTTTTGCTGTGTCTTGTTTTTTTTAATTCATCGCAAAAATGAAACTGAACTGGAAAACAAAGCAATGCTCAGCTCTGCTTTCAAACAGTTTATGGCAGACACCATTAGATTAACTTTATTCGGACAGGGCTTTTTGTGGAGAGTGGTGTCGTACAAATTATTACAGGTTTTTTTCAAGTTGAAGAGCCTAAACTATATGTTCTTAACACACAGAAAAACTGGATGGATGCCAAGTTTTTTTTTCCTGAAACTGAACCAAAACCAAATCTGAAAAATCAAAAACCTCCCAGCTCTATTTTATAGCTGAACAGACTGGATATGGAATATCTCAACAAGAACTCGGATTCATAATGATCGGCAAATAATATTTTTGGGGACCACTATTATCATGATAGGTACAGTGGAGCCCACTTAATTGGATATCTCTTAACTGAATAACCCTGTTAATTGAATATAATTTCCCAACACAAAACCATTTACCATACCTCCAGTACAAATTTGACCTGTTAATTGAATATAGGTTATAGAGTAAACTCCTGTTAATTGAATAAACAAGAGGCCCCACGGGGCCTGAAGCGCTCATCTTGAACAGAACACAATATAAACAGAGTCGAAGAATGAGTACATTACGCAAACCATCTCCATAGGCTACACTGTCAATCCTTGAGTCCCTCAGGAGTGACAAAAATAAACCGGGCATCACGCCTTTTCTTCAGTTAATCATAAAGTAAAATGTAGAGCTCCCCTATGAAGCCCCTTGATATAACCAATGTGGATTAATCTTCGTTACTCACCTCTAGAGGGTACTGAATACAAAATTTTCAATTCTTATGCAAAATGGCCAATTCCGGCTCCAATAGAGAGCCCAAAAATTAACCCTGGCTCTTGATTTGAACACAGTTGAATCTGACTTCCTTAGAGATGTTGTGTATCGAATATGAAAGCATTCTGACTGTTGGATTTGAAGAAGAGAAATTGTAAAGAAATTTCTTCGAATTGCACTAAGTTCAAATTTGGGCTACCATAGCGAGCCCAAATATTAACCTGTGGATCCGATTTGAACAAACTTGAATCTGACCCCCCCCAAGAGATGTTGTATACCAAATATGAAAGCATTCTGATGAGTGGATCTGAAGAAGAAGATTTTTGAAGAAATTCCCTCATATTGTACTAAGTTAAATTTCATGTTCCCATATGGAGCCCAAATATTAACCTAGGCACTCAAATTGAACAACCTGTAATCTGACCCCCTTAGAGATGTTGTATACTAAATATGAAAGCATTCAGACTGGTGGATCTGAAGAAGAAGATTTTTAAAGAAATTCCCTCATATTGCACTAAGTAAAAATTTGGGCTACCATAGTGAGCCCAAATATCCTAGGGATCTGATTTGAACAAACTGAATCTGACCCCCTTAGAGATGTTGCATACCAAATATCAAAGCATTCTGACTGGTGGATCTGAAGAAGAAGATTTTTTTAAATTACCCTCCATATTGAACAAAGATAAAATTTGGGCTTCCGTAGGAAGCCCAAATATTAACCTAGGGACTTGGTTTGAACAATCTTGAATCTGACCCTCATAACAATGATGTATACCAAACATTAAAAGATTCTGACTGGTGGTTTGAAGAAGAAGATTTTTAAAGAATATTCCCCTTATTACCCTATGTTAAAACTTCGGGCTGCTGTAGAGAGCCCAAATATGAACCAATGAGCTTTATTTCAACACACTTTTATCTGACCTCCCTATGAATGCTGTATACCAAATATCAAAAGATTCTGATGATTGGTTCTGGAGAAAAGATTTTTTAAAAATTTTTGCAAATATGCTGACTCAGCATTTTTTCGTTGCCCATTACAGAACACCCTAACATAACTGATGGCAATTTTTTTTTACCATTCAATTCTACTGGTCCTAAGGATACTTCATACCAAATAACAGCTCTCTGTTCTGTGTGGTTTGGGAAATATGGGCATTTGAAAATATTTCTATTTTTAGCTCCCAGGGTTCCCATGGGGATGCGGGAATTTTTTTTTTGCATGGGTCAAGTACTTATGACCCAATAATACCACAAACCAAATTTGGTTCATACCGGACCATCGGTTCAGAAAATAGAAATTTTGGGCAGGGCCAAAAATCTTACCCCTCCTATTACAAAGCCAAATATTACTTCACGAACTTTGTTTGAACAAACTTGATTCTACACTTCATATGGAAGCTCCATAGCAAATATCAAGTCATTGTATACACTGGTTCTTGAGAAGAAGATTTTAAAAATATTTTGGAGCATTTTCCCCCACTCCCTCCCTATGGGGCTGGGCATGTCGAGTTGAACAAAAATGAAATGCCCCTTTGGGACCACCACTCACACAAACTTTCACTTGAATTGGCCCAGTGGCTTTGGAGGAGAAGACCCAAACATGGTGTTGACGGACAACGGACGGAGAGCGATGAGATTAGCTCAGCTTGACTTTGTCAAGATGAGCTAAAAATCTTGCAACCTGTCGAGAAATTACCCTGACTCATCCCAATTTTCTTTTGTTTATAGACCTATTTGGCCTCAGTACATCCAATACAGGCATTTAATCTATTATATCTTGTTTGGAGTTCTGTCAAAATATAATAGAATAAATGGTAAGTTTATCTCTAGAATACAGGAAAGTGACACAATCCGTTAATTGAATACTCCTGTTAATTGAATAATTTTCATTGGCCAACTGGCTATTCAATTAACAGGGTTCCACTGTACCAACTGTTTTATGCCTACCATCCAAAACCTTGTCACAAGAGATTTTAACCCAATAAGATGGAGCACCAAATGTTAACATGTCAGACAAATGTTATAATAATATATATATCTCAGAGATGGGCGATACTGGAGTTTTGATTTCGGTATCAATTTCGGTATTTTTAGAGGGTATCTGTTCGGTATTTGGTATCTGCCTTGACTGAGATTTGCTGATACACCAGGAAAATAGAGAATAAGTTGTTTTTTTGTAAAACACAGTGCCACAAATGCCACTACCAATGAGCTCAACATTGGCATTCTTTTGCCAACACAAATCATGTACAGTGGAACCCTGTTAATTGAATAGCCACTTTGCCAATGGAATTTTTTCAATTAACAGGAGCATTCAATTAACAGGGATTGTGTCACTTTCCTGTATTCTGGAGATAAACTTAACATTTATTCTATTATATCTCCATGAGCTCTGTCAAACAAGATATAATAGATTAAATGCCTATATTGGATGTACTGAGGCCAAATAGGTCTATAAACAAAGGAAAACTGGGGAGTGTCAGGGTAATTTCTTGACAGGTTGCAAGATTTTTTATTCAATTAACAGGAGTTTACTCTATAACTTATATTCAATTAACAGGTGAAATTTGTACTGGAGGTATGGTAAATGGTTTTGTGTTTGGAAATAATATTCAGTTAACAGGGTTATTCATTTAAGAGATATCCAATTAAGTAGGCTCCACTGTATACAGTAATTTTATGACTTGTTTCAAATGCACCTTCACCTTTAAAGGCCTATTTCAGGCTTTTACTATCTCATAAAATGTGCCCTTAACATGCCATCATTAGGGGGTCTCATGGACAATAAACAAATGACATGAGCAGTGATTTCTAGTCAAGTCTTGGCTGCCTTCACAGGCAGCCAAGACTTGACTTCAAATCACTACTAAGCAACTGGACATCGACATGTTGTAGTTGAGCTAGAATTCAGGACAATTGCCCAGACCCTTAATGTTTAACAAAACTGAAACAAAACTCAGTCACTTCTTTCAAGAAAATATACACTTCAGCAATCAAGCCTCAACAAAGCCTCAGAAATGGTGAATATAGGAAAATTTGGATGGTTTTGGTATTCAGTGATTTGTTTGGTTCAGTCTTTCGGTATCCCCATGATATCAACATAAAACAAACCAAGAACATTAACTTTTGATGGCAAAGAAATAATTACAAAAAGAAAATAAAAATATGTCCGCCTACATGTAATTTTACAAAAAATGGCCTGAGAAACAGAAGATCTACTTTGTGGGGTTTAGAGGACACATTTTAATAATTTTTGCATTCTCTGTTTTATTTCAGTACATGATCTACAGTCATTTGCAGGACAAAAAGTAAGTGTTACGACAGTTCTTACCCACCTGCCGGTTAATTAAAAAAAACTGTTAATTGAATATAACAGACAGAAACTAAACCATTTACCATACCCCCAGAAGAAAATTGAGATGTTTAGTACACATGCTATAGAGAGAATCCCTGGTAATCCATTACCGAATGCACAGGATATCAAAGTTTATTATTTCAATTATTGTTTTTTCAAATGTTCCAAAAATTTTCAACCAAAACATTTCTTCAGGCCTCTCACTGGAATGAGCTCGTTGAGGGAAGGGGGGGGGGGGGTGTTATTTGCTTGAAAAATTTGTTTTTTTCAACTGCTGAATTTGTGTATTATGCGGTCGGATATGGCAGATTACTTGGGTAAAGGGTTAATTGGATCACCAATGTTTTAACTGTTTGTGTAACAATGCTAAAAGACTATAATTGCAGAAGATTTTTGTAACTTTTGGATTAAAAACATAGCTTGTGATCCATCACTGGAACAAGCTCGACAAGATCATTCCAATGAAAGGTCATAAGTCATATCTTAGGGACTAAAAATATTAAAATTTGAATGATTTTTGTGAATAGCTAGCATACTGCCATCGTATTTGATTGTTACATTGGGTGAAGGGTTAACCTATTCAGCCAGGGATGCCTTAATGTTTGCATAAAGAATTAAGTGCACATCAAGCTGCGACTGTGGTAAACATTTGGTTATGACCAGATGGACAAACAGTGAAAAGGGTTGCCCTAGTTCAACCATTTTAGGCCTGCTGGCTGGAGTGTTCTTGTTGTTTTTATACACTTCCGTAGAGAAAGCAATGTGTCCTGTTTGGTGTGTTGATAGTAAAGATGAGATATGTCTATTGTGATGTCATATTAACAATAGGTAGACAATTGGTCCATTCTGTTCACTGGAATTGATCAGCATGTACTGGTATAGCTGCTTTTCTCTGCCTCAGTCTTCTTGCTTAGTACAATTTAAACGACCGTGGTTTTGGATGCCGAAGTGTTAAATGTCAACGTATCTGTTAACAAACTTCTGTGAATGAAGAACACTACATACTGAACAATAAAATAATTTTATTCATATCATTCCTTTCAACCAAACCAACTCCCTGAAACAAGAAAATCATATTAACCCTTTACCCAACGTAGAGAATATCATAATTTATTATTTTAATTACTATTTTTAAAAAATTTTCCAAAAATTTCAACAAAACCATAACATGTGACCCCTCATTGGAATGAGCTCGGTGAGCTCGTTCCAATGAGGGGTCACATGATATGGTTTTGTTGAAATATTTTGAAAAATATAATTTTTTTAACTGCTTAATTTGCAAATTACGCGGGCGGATGCTGGCGATTTGTTAGGTAAAGGGTTAAGATACACTCTATCAATTGACAAAAATATGTGGAAAGTATATATAACAGATTTTGACAATCCAGACATTTAGAGTTACACCCTCATACAAAATGGACCACTTGTCTGCCTATTGTTTATCTGACATCACAATAGACATATCTCATCTTTACTATCAACACACCACACAGTACAACTTGCCCCTCTTAGGGTAACTTGTCTGACTGACAAATCATCTGCTGACTGTACTGTGGACAACTTGTCTGCATCAGAGACCAGAAAAGGCAAGCTATTCAACAATTACCACAAAAAAAACACTGATAAGATCTAAGCGATTGAAACTGGTCTGGTAATAATAGAACACAGCATTTCTTTTGGATAACTCCTGCTTAAATACAGATGCACAAACTGGCTAACATTTGTCTTTCTTGAGATGCTTACCCTTTGGTCTCAGCTAAAAAATTGTGACCACAACTAGTGCTTGATCCTGAATGTATGTCTGATCACCAACATATGGACAAATTAACTCCAGTACTACTGGAGTTGCTCACCTTTTGGACACATATAAAAATGGTAGTAGATGATAAAATAAACATTAATTGTTTCCCAAGGATTAGTAACAATTTAATCCTACAGACCTATGGGCCTGTAGGTTTAAACTATTACTGAACCTCTCATAAATATAAAATAGATTTAGTCCCCCACAAAGTAGATGATCTTCTGGTTCTCAGGCCATTTTTTGTAAAATTGCATGTGGGCGTGTGTTTTTTTTTATTTTATATGCCCCTGACCTCTAAGGAGGATTCGGGGGAATCTAGCAGAGCCCTCCATCCATCCGCCTGTCCATACAAACGTTTTGCATTGTAATTTCAAAGCCATCAGTCGGATTTGGATCTCCTTTATTTGCTGATAGACCCGCATGGGGGAATGGATATGCACAAGGAACTGGTTTTGTAATTTTTCCCAGAGTTATGGCTCTTTTTCAGTGTTTCGACTTAGAAAATTTGTCTGTTTTCACTCTTTTGACTTAGAAATTTTTTCTGTCCCACAGTACCTTTGTCACTTCTCCGTACATGACTACGGGCTGGGGGCAGTAGCCCACGCTTTGCATAGCCCTTGTTTTTTATTTTTGTAATTATTTCTTTGCCATCAAAATTTCATGTTCTTGGTTTGTTTTATGTTTTAGGCCTCATAATCTACAGAATAGCATGAGTGGTGGTGTATTTTGTCCCTTGAGTGCAAGAAGGCTTTGCAGTGCTAAAGCATTGCAAAGCTTTGTTGCACTCAAGGGACAAATTTATCAATTTTATTAACTTGGGTAAAATATCAGGCATAAACCATTTAATTTTTATTTTTTTAAGTTTGCATTGTTTATAAAAATAGAGCATGCAGCAGCCAAAAGGACAGCACGGAAGGGACTGAGAAACAGATCTTTAGCTTCTTTTAACATTTGAAAGATGCCATCGAGATTTGTCATCTTCTGTTGGCTCTTCTATGACAGAGCTCAATGATTTATAGTAAAATGACAAAATATTACTTGCTATAATAGACTGCAAAAGTTATTTATTTTTCACTGACAAAGTGGTTAATTTCACTGACAAAGTGACTGTTAACCCTTTATCCAACATTCACGATATCAAACTTTATTATTTTAAATATTATTTTTTCAATTTTAAAAAAATTTCAGCAAAACCTTATGACAACTCATTGGAGCGAGCTTGTTACAATCAGGGGTCACATGGTATGGTTTTGTTGAAATTTTTGGAAAAATAAATTTTTTTCACCTGCTTCATTTGTGTATTATGCAAACGGTTGAGGCTGAATCATTAGGTAAAGGATTAACAGGTTCCTCTGCAGTATCATTTTTTTTAAATTTCTTTATTTCAGTTTAATCTAACACATTCAATAAGCCATTTATCATTTGGAATGGAATATCCAGGCCAAGTTAATCCATTGGACAGCGTTACCTTTGTGCCTGATCAAGGTCTGTATATATCTAGTCTGGTTCAGTAAAGTCATTAAACATCACACCTCCATTCACAAAACATGCACAGAGTAAAGATGGATGGTATTGGAATTTCAAACTTCGTATCGGTTTCAGTATTTTTATTGGGATATTCTGTGGTACACTGGAACCCTGTTAATTGAATAGCCACTTTGCCCATGGAAATTATTCAAATTAACAGGAGTATTCAATTAACAGGGATTGTGTTACTTTCCAGTATTCTGGAGATAATCTTAGCATTCAGTCTATTATATCTTGTTTGACAGCTCCATGAACTCTGTCAAACAAGATATAATAGATTAACTGCCTGTATTGGATGTACTTAGGCCAAATGAGTCTATAAACAAAAGAAAACTTGGGAAAGTCAGGGTAATTTCTCGAGAGGTTACAAGAATTTTTATTCAATTAAGAGGAGTTTACTCTATAACCTATATTCAATTAACAGGTAAAATTTGTATTGGAGGTATGGTAAATGGTTTTGTGTTGGGAAATTATATTCAATTAACAGGGATATACAATTAAGAGATATCCAATTAAGTGGGCTCCACTGTATCGGTATTCAGTATCTCATTCAACTGAGATTTGTTGATAGAACCAAAGTGGAATTCAAATCAGGAAAATACAGAGTAAGTTTTTCTTGTATGATTCTATCACAGCATCACACATGTCACTGTCAGTGAGCTCAACATGTGCATTTTTCTGCCAACACAAATGTCTACAGTCATTTTGTGACTTGTTCTAAACACTCCATAACTGTCCAAGGGCTGTTTCAGGTTTTTGTGATCTCAGAACATTTGTTTTTAAAATGCCATCATTGGGAGGTCCTGCAGACAATACACAAATCACAAAATGCCTGTCAAGGCAGCCAAGACTTGATAGAAATCACAAAGCAAATGGACATACACAGGTTGTAGTGCAGTGGGGATTCAGGACCGTTGCCCTGGCCCTTAAGGTTTGCAAAACTTTTCAACCGCTTTCAAGCCTCAAAAAGGCCTAAGAAGTAGAAAATGTAGGAAAATTTGAAAATTCAGATAGCTTCATTATTCAATGATTGGTTTGGTTCATTTTTTCTGTATCTTCATGACATCAGTATTGCTTTGGTTTTTCGGTATATTGCCCATTTCTAGTACATAGTGTTATTTATGAAATTTTTCTTCATCCTACTGGATATGTTAGGGACGAGGCCAGAGTCTTGGTTTGAGGGGTTTGCCTGCCCCCTCTGAATTTCCAACAACTCTCCCCTCCCTGCTAAACATCCAACTTTTAATAAACTGTTTGTACCCTCCCTCCCCCACCCAAATTGGGTGAATTTCCAACTGCTGAATGAATCCAAATGCACCCTCTCCCTCTGTGTTCAACAGAGGTGGTAATCATCTCTGTAGTGCAACAAGATGTCATCTGAAATGCTTTTGCTTGACACCTTGTTGCATTCATGGGACGAAATATTGACTTTAGTTGGAAACTTCCATGAAATTTAGTTTAAAAATCACGAAATATTTCTTAAAAATGGTCACAGCTTCCGATAAAATGCCATGAAATCTACTGCCATAGGGCATGAAATTTCCATCTGTCGGTAGTTTGAGGCTTAAAATTCGACCGGAATTGTGAAGGGCAGGGGGTGGGGAGATACAGCCATAATACTCCACGCCCCCCCCCCCCCCCTTCCTTCCAGTTTCCAATGCCTGTGGATACATTTGTCCCTGCATTGGGTCCAACTTAATAAGTTACCTGCTGCTGTGTCAGGTTTATGTTTTTAACACCATCAGATTACTTTATCCTTTGACATATCCTACAACTACACTGAACCCATATTTTACATTATCACATAAATATTCCAGTAAAGTTTAACACAAGCCAGAAACTAAGCAGACTGTCATCTGCAAAATGAGGTCACAAGAGGGTGAATTTAGTGATGCTACCCTGCACAGCAGGGTAGCATAACTAAATTTACCCTCTGTGAACCTCAGTCTGAATCAGGGTCTCAAAACTAAACAGAAAGAGGTACCCAGAGGCCAAATTGGCCCACTGTATGGGATAGCATCATCAAATTCACCCACTGGTGACCTCATTCTGCAAATGTCAGACTGCTTATTTTCAGGCCTGGTTTTACATCACAGTTTCTCTCACTCTTACCAGCCAAAATATTGTGTTGTATTTATAAATAAATATCATGTCGTTTTGAGGCGAGTGATCTTTCTCGTCCTCTATTGCCTGCCTGATTTGAAAATAAGGAGCGCGGGAAAATGTCACCTATAAAAATCTTAATAAACTGAGGGGGGCTAAAAGACGATAAATCTGATGGAAACATACAAAGTCTCTTTTAACCTGACACATAACTTTTTAACCTTCCCAATGTAATTGCCATTCAATTTTCACTATTTTTCTCTACGTAGCTTATGACCCCTCACTGAAATGAGCTTGTTGATCTCATTCCAATGAGAGGTCATAAGCTATGTGTTTGACATACTAATACCAATACAAAACTTGAAATTTAAGTACCACCCAACTCTGGTGATGAACTTTTTGTTAGTAAAAAGTGAATATATCAAGTTGAGTACAGTATATACGGTATCTTTCTAGAGCTAAAATGGTCAAAGAGTTTTTTTGATTGATTAATCACATGGATTAACCTTGGTTAACTGATTAATCACCTGCCCTAATAGGTAGCTGAATACTTGCCGTACCATTGATGATTTACAGCATTAACCTTTTATCCAATGTAACAAACAAAACCGGCCAGCGCTATACAAAAACCCCCTTTCAAATTTTATGTTTTCAATTTTTGTCTCAAAAACCTAGCTTATGACCCCTCTTGGAATGAGCTCACTGAGATCCATCAAATTAGGGGTCATAAGCAATGGTTTCAGTAATTCAAGAATCAAGTTTTTAAGTATTGTCTGTTACCTGCATTGGGTAAAGGGTTAAGAATAAACATTTCCAGCTACTGATACAGTATAATGATCAGGCAATTGAAAAAGTATGTCAGCATGTGACTTGCATGCTTTACTCTCTCTCATATAATTGATGTGAGTCAGTGTGACAATGTTTGCCTGTTTTGGAGCAAGTTTGTTCCTTTGTTAACCCATATAAACCAGTAGTTCAAAATCAATGGTTAATCAGTCAATTAATTAATCAGTTAACCATTTCAGTTCTACATCTTTCACCACCCCTGTCAACAGAAAGACTGGTAACTAATCATATTTGAAATTCCACTCAATCAAATTCTATAAATACTGCAGCCCCTCTCAAATAAATGAAGAGTGCAACTGACAGTTAACTTGGTCAGCACCAGTCAAAAAAATGAGAATGCTAAGGCTATACATTATTTGATGTGGTACATCCTTACTAGAGCTGGGTGTTCTTTTAGTTTTCCGGTTTGGTTGTGGTTTTTGTGGCAATCTGAAAAAAACCCCCAGCAAGAACTGGCCAAAGGGTTTTACTGAGTTGGTGCATAAATTGATCAAACTATCTTACTGGGATGGAACTGGACAAGTAGCCCCTGTTGACTCTCGTCACTTAATCTATCTGGCAAGCAGTGCTGGAAATGAACAAATTGGACGGGCGCAGTTTTAATCTCCTGCGAAATCAGAGACAAGAGTAAATTGCACCCATAAAATGTTAGTATATTAATTTTCCGAGGGAATACTGTCACCAAACACCAGAAACCTTAACCCTTTGAACCCAAGAGGCTGCTTCTGCAGCCAGGAACATGATACGTCATAACGTCATTGGATAGGATGGCTGTTCAGTAAATGTGTGGGATAGACCAATCATTATTTTCAACGTGCAGCCCCGAGGCTGCACGTTGAAAATATTGATTGGTCTACCCCAAATAATGAATATGGACTCTTCCAATTGCTGCCATTGAACAGATACCACTAGTGTTTAAAGGGTTAAATGTATAAGGAATTGCTGAATTATGACAGTAACTTGCACTGGCCACAGAGTGCTGCTTTCTCAAAATAACACATTTTATATGCCCTCTCAGTATATTAGTGCACCACAATATTTTTCAACGAGTGCATTTTTTAGCTCCCGTAAAATAGAAAACACGGGTGCTGACAGGAGCAATTGCACTCGCACCCATCTCATTTCCAGGACTGGACAAGGGGTGAATACATCATATTCTCATTGTCACATTTTCTCCCTTATTGACTCATCCATCAGACGAGTAATTAAGTTAGAAAAAAGTGACAATGAAGATGCAATATACATTAGATAAATTTTATTCATTTGTTACCCTAATTTAGGGTTTTTTCTCCGACTCATTAGGCTTAGTAACTGATCACCTAGAGCCCCTAAGGATGATCAGAGGGAAGTAAGGCTGAACCCAATGGCGATACTTAAAGACAGGGATTTTTTGTGATGTGTGGGGTCGTACAAACTATTGAAGATTTCGACCAAGTTAAGGGGCCTGTGATGATTTTTAATAAATGTTCTTAACCCTTTGGACCCGAGTGCCCTTTTTTTGGCCAGGAAGATGATACGTCATAACGTCATTAAATAGGATGGCTGTTCAGTAAATGTGTGGGTTAGACCAATCAATATTTTCAACATGCAGCCCCAAGGCTGCACGTTGAAAATATTGATTGGTCTACCCCAAATAATGAATATGGACTCTTCTAATTGCTGCTATTGAACTGGCACCTCAAGAGTTCAGAGTGTTAACACACAGAAAAACTGAACTGAAACAGAGGTTTTTTCCTGGAACAAAATCTCAGAAATCAAAACTTTCCCGCTCGAATCCTTACTAGGAATATTAAAACATTTTTGCCAAATTGGTAATACATAATGGTTGTTGTGTGCATGTTAAGTAGAGGTTTCATCAGCATCTTTTTGCAGGTGGTTTTCAGTACAGTGAAGCCCATTAATTGGATATCTCTTAATTGAATAAGAATAACTCTGTTCATGTTGTATAAACTTTCAAACACCAAGACATTTTGCATAACTTCATTACAAATATGACCTGTTTATTGCCCATAGGTTATGGAGTAAATGTCTGTTGATTGAACAAAAAGTCCTGTTATCTATAAGAGGATTACTATTATTTATTTATTTATTTATTGGTGTTTAAGATCGCAGACTTATGTTATGCACAACAGCTAATCATGACTGTGACAGTTTTATGGGTGGAGGAAGCCAGAGAACCACCGAGTATCGACGAGCAACTGTCAGCTCCTCAACATTTTAACACTGTTCAAGCTCCACTCAAGCAGGGTAACAGCAGTTGAAGACATATGCACCATCGATGTGCAGTACACCTTAGTACACGGCATCATCGTGCCCCCATGTAGGCAACCAGGATAATGTGCCTTGCCCAAGGACGCAACTCGGGTCATCCCGGATGGGGATCGAGCTTTGGACCTGTAGCATAGAAGTCCAACAGTCTACCACTGGGCCACCACTCTCCTAAAGGATTACTGCGACACCCAGTGGATTCCCCATGTTAGGGATGGGTGGTATTGAAATTTTAAGTTCGGTATCAGTATTTTTAGAGGGGTATACTGCAGCATTAGTATTCGGTATCAGACTTGACAGAGATTTGTTGATGGTACCAAAGGGGAATTCAAACCAGGAAAATACAGAATAAGGTGTCCTTGTATCATTCTACCACTGTGCCACAATTGCCACTGCCAGAGAGCTCAACATGGACATTCTTTTGCCAACACAAGTCATATCTACAGTAATTTTATGACTTATTCCAAACACACCTTAACCTTTAACCCCTTACCCAATGTAACGGCCAAAACCGGCTAGCGCTATTCTAAAAAATCGCCAATTAATTTTCATTATTTTTTCATTTTTTGTCTCAAAAACATAGGTTATGACCCCTCATTGGAACAAGCTCGTTCCAATGAGGAGTTATAACCTATGTTTTTTGAGACAAAAAATGAAAAAAATTAGTTATTCAAGAATTCTTTTTGCAAGTGTCATCTGCTTTTCATGTTAGGTAAAGGGTTAAAGGCCTATTTCAGAGCATGTGCCCATAACATGCCATCATTAGGAGGTCCTGCTGACAATAGACCAATCACTTGAGCAGTGATTTCTAGTCAAGTATTGGGTGCCTGTTAAGAAATCACACTAAGCAACTAGACATGTACAGATTAGTCTTGTGGGAATTAAGGACAATTGCCCAGGCCCCTAAGGGTTTACAAAACTGAAAAGAAAAGTGACTTCTTTCAAGAAAATGAACACTTAATCTACTATTATGCCTCAACAAAGCTTTATAAATGGTGAATGTGGGAAAATTTTTGGTTCAGTTTTTAGGTATCCCCATAATATCAGTATCAGGTCAGTTTTTCAGTATATTGCCCATCTGTAGTTTACATCCGTATCTGGCCTATGTGCATTTAATCTATTATATCTTATTTGAGAAAGCTCTGCCAAACAAGATATTATAAAATATTTTATCACTAGCATAAAAGAAATAACCATTTTCCAGGTAATTGAATATCCTGTTAAATGCATAATTTTGTTGTTGGCAGAGTGGATATTCAAGTAACAGGGTTCCTATGCATCGATGTATATTTTGTAGAAAGGACAACACAAAAGATAAGATTTTAGCGTTTTATTGTTTGGGACATCAACTCGTCGGGTAGACAGTCAGTTGATATGAGACTACTCACCAAATCTGAAGCACATTCACAGAATATGAAGCCTTTAAGTTGTGGTTCCTGCACTTCAGAAGCCAAAATATGGGCTTCCAGTACTCAACCAGTTAATCAACTTTTATGAATACCACACACAGGGTAATTTAGTGAAAAGCTTGCGAGAGGTGAACATTTACTGTTATATTTGAAACTAGAAGTCCTGCCACAATTAGTGCAGAAAATGCTTGTCAGTCAATGTGCTCCTTACTGCAGAGTGCAGAAGAATGAAGTTGTCTGAAATACACAAGACCATTTGTGCTATTAGCAAGTTTGGCAGTGAAATCATGAACTGAACCGATAAAACAGAAAGAAAATATTGAGACTACAGTATGTGGAGGGTGGATTACTACTAAATCGTTATGGGAGAGATTTTTCACTTAGTAATTATTATTATTTACTATTTCTAAGGGCAAAACTCATGAAACACTTGCAAATTTTCGTCATTTGCACCTGGTGGTCCATGCGATGAAAGTTTGCAAGTGTTTCTTGTGGTGTCATGAACAATTATAAATACTTTTCTATTGTAGAATATATGGCGCTGCGATTAAGTATTAATTCACTCTCTTCATTCTGTATATGCAGTCAAATTTTAATATCTATTTACATCATTACATGTACATGTATCGCAGTGGATATCAGGACTGATGTTAATGATCTCCATTACTAGTAGAGATTTGCACAGAGTTGGGCACACTGTTTTTCTACAGGAATTGAGTTATGCTAACAGTTCAGTTTGACAGGGACAAAAGTACACTTACTCAGCATGCTATTACTTCAAAATACAGGGCTTTATATTTTATTTAAATTTAGGAGAATCCATTTGGATTCTCGCAAAAATTGTAGCGAGAATCCATACCTGCTATGAGTGTCCTAGGATCCTGTACTTTCTAACTTGTGGGAAACAGTTACAGTTTGAGAAAGTGTATATCATATACTGTCAGGTATTCTGCCGCGACAACAAATCTGCTTCAATTTTTTCAAGGATTTGATTTTCATGTTTTGATAAGGCTCACAGAAAAACTAATCAAAAACTGTTTGTCAGCCCTGCAAACATGGTCATTTTTCCTCACAGGCTTTGTCTTTATTGGCTCTGCAACTTTTTAAACGAAATTATTAACTGGTCCAGTGCTTGGTTACTCTTGGTAGTCACAAAATATGGATTCACATTAAAAGTTTATTGGAGAGTGCCTGTGTGGTGGCTCAATGGTTACAACACTGGACTTCAAACAAAAAGGTCTACAGTTTGATTCCTGCCAGGGGTAACTGTGTTGTGTACTAAGGCATACTGCATGATGTGCCCGTCGATGGGGCACTTGTCTTCAACCAATGCTAACCCTGCTTGTGTGGAGTTAGTATGTTGGGGAGTCTGACAGTTACTTGCTGCAGCTTGGTGGTTCTCTCTGGGTACTACAGCTTCCCCATCCATAAAGTTGTCTGAAACAATGTGACCCTGGCTGTTGAAAGTGCTATTAAACCCAATATATAAATATAAATAAATATTGGAGAGTGCCTACAAGACAAATTCATGATAAAAAAAAATTGTTGGCTTCCAATTAAAATAGGATCATTGAATGTGATGGAGAGTTCCGCTTCACGTCACACAGTGTAAACAATCTGCACTGTATTCATGTCAGAAGACCATTTTGATTCAGATATTTGAGCCAAAGGATCAGATTTTCCTATCCTAACAGAACCAAAAGGAGTAATCATGCAAGGAATATTTTTCTGTCAATTGCAATTGATTGGATAAAGGAACTGCTGTGATACCATTTCAGTTATCTGAATGGTTGATGAAAAATCAAAGCAATGCCATAATCCGTGAGTATGTAAAAGTAATATAATAAAATACTGGGGTAAGTCTCAAACTGCTGGCAGACTTCAATTGATTAGAAGTTCATCATGACAGTTAAATGAGTTATACCAGGGATTCTTTGGGGTATCTACAGGGGCTGTTATCGGACCTTTTCCCAATGACATTTGGGCATGATTTTTCCCAGTGTTTTACCCCAAATTTCCCAATCTCAGTTCCCACTCAAACAAAAATTTAATGCACAAGTGGTGCCTTGAACTGTGTTGTCATATTCTGTGGATGTGGTCCACCTTCTTTTTGATGTGACTTTATTTTATCTGCATGGATTTGTCTTGTGAAGAATGTCAACAGACACTGCAGGGATTCTTTTGGGTATTTACAGGGTCTGTTTAAGGGACTCTTTCCCAATGACATTTGGGTGTGATTTTACCTCAGTTCTTAACCCCAAATTTCCCAATCTCAGTTGCCACTCAAACAAAAATTTAATGCTCAACTGGTATCCTGAACTGGGTAGTCATAAGGCCTCAGAAAACCCCCCCAAAAAAGAAAAAAAATAGTCGAGTGCAACACCTTGAACAGGTTCTGAATGGTGGATCTGAAGAGATTAAAAAATTTTTCCTCACATTGCACCAAATTAATAATCAGAGTTAATATCAGATTCCCACACGGAGCTCAAATATGAACACAGAAACCTGATTTGAAGACACTTACTTTTGATTCCATTAACCCTTTACCCAACGCAAATGATATCAAAATTTATTATTTTAAATATAATTTTTTGAAATTTTTCCAAATATTTCAACAAAACCATATCATGTGACCCCTCGTTGGAACGAGCTCGTTGAGCTCGTTCCAACGAGGGGTCACATGATATGGTTTTGTTGAAATTTTTTTGAAAAATAATATTTTTTCAACTGCTGAATTTGCATATTACGCGGGCGGATGCGGGCGATTCGTTGGGTAAAGGGTTAACGATGCTGGATACCAAGTATTAAAAGATTTTAACTGGTAGATCTGTATAAGAAGATTTTTAAAGATTACTCATCGTATTCCACCAAGTTAAAATTCAGGCTTCCATGACAAACCCATATATCAACCCAGGAACTTGATTTGAATAGAAAGATTATGCATTGCCAACACAGGGTCAAGTTTTTCTGCACATGTGAGGCTTGTCATTATAAAATAATCAAATCCATTGATGTTTGTTCAAGTTATCATCATGCCAACAAGCTGAAAACAGGCAAAAATTAACTAATTAAGGGCCATAACTCCATGCAGTTTGACCGAACCATACCAGTTTTCAAACTCATTCAAGACATTAAGAGTGTCTCACATATAAATTGATATTTGTTATTGTGCTAACGAGCTGAAAACAGTAAAAAATTAACTAATTGAAGGCCATAACTCTTCTCAGTATGCCCAAATTACACCCATTTTTGAACTCATTCAAGACATTGTTAAACAAGAGGCCCCACGGGGCCTGAAGCGCTCATCTTGTACAAAACACAATTTAAACAGAGTCCAAGAATGAGTCTACATTAAGTAAGCCATCTCCATAGGCTACACTGCCAATCCTTGAGTCCCTCAGGAGTGACAAAAATAATCTGGGCATCATGCCTTTTCTTCAGTTGATCATAAGTAAAATGTAGAGGTCCCCCATGAAGCCCCTTGATACAACCTATGTGGATTAATCTTAGTACCTCTAGAGGGTACTGAATACAAAATTTTTAATTCTTCAGCAAAATGGCCAATTCCGGCTCCCAAAGAGAGCCCAAATATTAACCCAGGCTCTTGATTTGAACATAGTTAAATCTGACTTCCCTAGAGATGTTGTGTACCGAATATGAAAGCATTCTGACTGTTGGATCTGAAGAAGAGAAATTGTTAAGAAATTTCTTCGAATTGCACTAAGTTCAAATTTGGGCTACCATAGTGAGCCCAAATATTAACCTATGAATCCGATTTGAACAAACTTGAATCTGACCCCACTAGAGATGTTGTATACCAAATGTGAAAGCATTCTGACAAGTGAATCTGAAGAAGATGATTTTTGAAGAAATTCCCTCATATTGTACTAAGTTAAATTTCATGTTCCCATATGGAAACCAAATATTAACCTAGGCACTCGAATTGAACAACCTGGAATCTGACCCCCCTAGAGATGTTGTATACCAAATATAAAAACATTCCGACTGGTGGATCTGAAGAAGAAGATTTTTAAAGAAATTTCCTCATATTGCACAAAGTAAAAATTTGGGCTACCATAGTGAGCTCAAATATATACCTAGGGGTCTGATTTCAACAAACTTGAATCTGACCCCCATAGAGATGTTGCATACCAAATATCAAAGCATTCTGACTGATGCATCTGAAGAAGAAGATTTTTTTAAATTACCCTCCATATTGAACAAAGATAAAATTTGGGCTTCCGCAGGAAGCCCAAATATTAACCTAGGGACTTGGTTTGAACAATCTAGAATCTGACCCTCATAACAATGATGTATACCAAACATTAAAAGATTCTGACTGGTGGTTCTGAAGAAGAAGATTTTTTTTAAAGAATATTCCCCATATTACCCTATGTTAAAACTTCGGGCTCCTGTAGAGAGCCCAAATATGAACCAATGAGCTTTATTTCAACAAACTTTTATCTGACCCCCCTATGAATGCTGTATACCAAATATCAAAAGATTCTGATGATTGGTTCTGGAGAACAGATTTTTAAAAATTTTTGCAAATATGCTGACTCAGCATTTTTTCCGATACCCATTACAGAACACCCTAACATAAACGATGGCAATTTTTTTTTACCATTCAATTCTACTGGTCATAAGGATACTTCATACCAAATAAAAGCTCTCTGTTCCGTGTGGTTTGGGAAATATGGGCGTTTGAAAATATTTCTATTTTTAGCTCCCAGGGTTCCCATGGGGATGCGGGAATTATTTTTTTTGCATGGGTCAAGTACTTATGACCCAATACTACCACAAACCAAATTTGGTTCATACCGGACAATCGGTTCAGAAAATAGAAATTTTGGGGCCAAATATCTTACCCCTCCTATTACAAAGCCAAATATTACTTCACGAACTTCGTTTGAACAAACTTGATTCTACACCTCATATGGAAGCTCCATAGCAAATATCAAGTCATTGTACACACTGGTTCTTGAGAAGAAGATTTTTAAAATATTTTGGAGCATTTTCCCCCACTCCCTCCCTATGGGGCTGGGCATGCTGAGTTGAAGAAAAATGAAATGCCCCTTTGGGACCATCACTCACACAAACTTTCACTTGAATTGGCCCAGTGGCTTTGGAGGAGAAGACCAAAACATGGTATTGGCGGACGACGGATGGAGAGTGATGAGATTAGCTCAGCTTGACTTTGTCAAGATGAGCTAAAAAGTTTCAAATACCAAATATTGACCAAATCCATTGAGATTTGTTCAAGTTATCATGCTAAAGAGACAGGTGACGAAAGCAGCTGGCCCATCCATGCGCACCAATGTCATCAAACTATAGCTCAGGTTTTTGAAAAAAACTTTACCCAAAAGTTAATTTGACCTTCTTAAGGATGACAAATACAAAATACCAAAAGATTATGAGAGGTGGATTTAATGACGAAAATTTTAAAAAATTCTACTCATATTGCAAGAAGTTAAAATTCACGTTCCCATAAGAAACCCAAATATGAATCCAGGGACTTGAACAAATTTGTATTTGACCCTCACAAGGATGATGTATACCAAATTTATTTTATTTATTGGGATTTAATGACACTTTTGATAGTCAGGGTAACCTAATGTCGGTGAGTTTTATGGGCCGAGGAAGCCGGAGTATCCTGAGAGAATCACTGAGCAACTGTCAGACTCCCCAACATACTAACTGCAGAAGCATTGGTTGAAGACAAGTGTACCATCAATGTGCAGTATGCCTTAGTACACAGTGGCACCGTGCATCCAGTATGCCAAATATCAAAAGATTCTGACTGATAGGTCTAAAGATCTTAAAAGAATATTCTTCACATTGCACCAAGTAAAACTTGGCGATCTCAAAGGGATGTTGAATATCAAATATCAAATATTTTTACTTTTTAAATTTAAAAAAAAATATCCTGACTTTCGATTCGCCATATAGTACCCTGTCATACAAAGGATTGCAATTTATTATGCCTGTTCGATTCTACTGGTCCTATAGATGCTTCATACCAGCTCTCTGTTCCATGAGATTTTTGGGTCTTGGAACATTTGTTCCTGGGGTTTTGACAGGAATGTGGGAATTTTTTAGGAATGAATCGAGTACTTGGGACCCAAGACTGAAAATATTACCCTTCAGCAAACTGAATACCAAAATATCAACTCATTCCATCCATCGGATCATAACAAGATAGTTTTTCAGACTTGGGGGCAATTTCCCTCACCCCACACCCCCTCCCACATACACACACATGGGGGAGGGTGGCAGGACATTGATTTTAACAAAACAGAATTGCCTGTCCCAGTCATCATTCACTTGAAATTTAATTGGAATTGGGCCAGCAGTTTAGAAGACTCAAAACACCACCTTGATGACGAGGGATCAGTATTGCTCCCTCTGACTTAGTTCTGCGATCTGAATGTAGTGGCTACCCCTCTACATTCAGATTCCTCCCATTAAAATCAGTTGTAATAGTCCCCAATAAGTTTTATTGGGAACTCAAAACACGAAAATAGGAATATATATCAAACTTTCGCCCTTCAAACTATGTTTTATCCTTTACTTATTGATATATGTATACAGCGAAGCGTCAACAATTGCTTCGATATTGTCCATATTACTGAAAGCCTTTATTGGCTATAGAATAATAAACCGGAGTTGCGCCTAAACAAATATTGATGCGGAAATGGAAATACGATTGCATTCGTGCAGAGGAGGTAGATTAATGATCTCTGTGTGGGGGCATTTTATTAGGAGTTACCGTTTCTGCATTCCGTATTCGTTTCGACATCAACTCAAGATTTCCACAAAAAACATGGACAACATCGAACAGATCGTTGACGCTTCGCTGTGAACAAATCTCGATAAGTAAAGGATAAAACATAGTTTGGATCATTAGAATCTGCACAAATGTAAGGAAATACAGGACTATCGAATGCAGTCGGTAATAAGGGCGAAAGCTTGATATATATTCCTATTTTCGTGTTTTGAGTTCCCAATAAAATTCATTGGGGACTTTTACAACATATTTGAATGGGAGGAATCTGACCGTAAGGGGGTAGCCGCTATGTTCAGATTGCTGAACTAACTCTGACTTTCAGCCAGGTGAGCTATAAACATCATACATTGAGGTAACTGGTTTGCTCATTTTTGTCAAAAGGTTTGCTTATGAGGTGTATTGTTTGTCTGTATTCATTGCATATATTGCATTTTTGTAATCTATCGAAATATTGCCACACCTACATTATAACATTGATCCTTGGGAAGCTCTCTCAGCATTAGATTTGGCTTTTAGAGATGGGCAGAATTGGAGTTTTAAGTTCAGTATTGGTTTTGGTATATCGCAGTATTGGTTCAGTAATTAGTATCAGACTTGAATGAGGTTTGCTGATAGTACCAAAGGGGAAGCAAACTAGGAAAATACAGAATAAGTTGTTCTTGTATCATTCTACCACAGCGCCACAAATGTCACTGCCAGTGAGCTCAACATTGGCATTCTTTTGCCAATACAAATCATATCTACAGTAACTTTGTGACTTGGTCAAACAAACCTTAATCATTAAAGGCCTATTTCAGGCTTTTGCAATCTCAGAGCATGTGCCCTTAACATACAATCATTAGGAAGTCCTGCTGACAATAGACAATTCAACTGGAAAGTGATTTCAAGTAAAGTCTAGTCTAGAAATCGCAGAAATCACTGCTAAGCAATTGGATATGCACAGGTTGTAGTCTAGTGGGAATTCAGGACAATTGTGCAGACCCGTAACCCTTAACTTGGCCTTAAGGGCCTAGAAATGTCTACATATTTTTCTACACCTGGACAGTCTTCCTGTTACTTTGCTGCAGTTTTTTGGCAAGTCTTCGCTGCCTATATA
Source organism: Pictodentalium vernedei (assembly GCA_031216915.1). NCBI lineage: Eukaryota > Metazoa > Mollusca > Scaphopoda > Dentaliida > Dentaliidae > Pictodentalium > Pictodentalium vernedei. The sequence goes on along the minus strand of CM062291.1, from coordinate 358,811,262 downwards.
GGCAGCCAAGACTTGCCTAAAAGCAACTACCAAGGTGCTTAGAATGTGACTTGTGAGTTAACCCAAAGACTGCATGTTGGGGCACCTGTTCTGTTGCAAAATATGTGAGCAAAGTCAGAATTAGGCCCTTATGGGTTGAGGGTTAACAAAACTGAAAAGCTATCAGTCATAAAAATGAACAATTCACCTACTACCAAGACTGAACAAGGCCTTATTAATAATGAATGTAGGAAAATTTGAAAATACAGATGATTTTGATATTCAAAGATTGGTTCGGTTTGTTTTTTTCAGTAGCCCCATGATCAGTGGCGTAGATAAAGGGGGGACCGGAGGCCCCCCCACCAGAAGTTTTGTCGGAAATTTTTTGGGACCATTTTTAGGCGAATTTATGCCTAATAACATTAAAATGCTGGCTTTGGGGATAAAAACATGCCATTTGGGGTAAATTTTGGGTAAAAAATACCGATTTTCAGTACATTTGCAGTAAACAACAGATTCTTTCTGTTTGTTTGGGTTTTTGTTGTTGCTACACTGTCAGAAAATTTTTGGTCTGTCGGAAAATTTTGGGCTTGCCCCTCCGCCAGCGAAAAGCTATCTACACCACTGCCCATGATATCATTATCGGTTCAGTTTTTTGGTATATTGGCTTTTCTCGGTTGTAATGCATGCATAGGAGTTGCTGATTGGTGTTATACATCTTTAAACTCAGAGATGATTAAAATAACTTCTAGAGCTGAAACGGTTAACCGGTTAATCAATTAACCAATGATCAATGTCTTGATCGATTAACCGTTACTTTTGAACTATTGTATTATATAGGTTAACAAAGGAACAAACTTGCTCCAAAACAGGCCCACGTTATCACACATCAATTACATGAGACAGAGTAAAGCATGCAAGTTACGTGCCTACATTCTTGTTCACGTGCTTGTATCTGTAGCTGGAAATATAAATTTTATAGTAAATTACCTTTATTATACCTACCGCAATTGTTTACTACAGGCTTGCACTACAGTGGAAGACCCTAACTCAGATAAAATACTCTCTATTTTAATCTTTCCCAAGAGATTTGGGAAAGAAAAGTGGTGTAAAAACACCACAAAAAAATAAGCCAAAACTGGGTCGAGCGCCATCGGTGCACACCCAGTAGGGGACGCTTTTCTCTAGTACAATTCCACGACTTCCGTTAACCAGTGCGCAAGCAGTCATCAAATCATTCTTTTGAGTCTGCCAACATAGGAGTTATGTGATCAGCGGGAAGGAAGGATTCTTACCCGAATAAGAAGACGAGAGGGCCTCCATGTAAACAATTGCGGTAGGTATAATATAGAAAGGAAATTTACTATAAAATTTATATTTCTTATCAACCTACCTTACAATTGTTTACTACAGGCTGAATAGACAAAAGGATGGAGGGAATCACATAACCAACCCACACATAACTCAATTGCACTGGAACCGGTGGACAGAGGAAGAGATCCCTAGTCCTATCAAACCATAGCATCACAAAGATTAATAAAAGACAATGAAAGATGAGGCGTATGGTGATGTGCGACGCACAGACAGAAAGGGCAGTAACGGCACGGAGCTGGAACTGACCCTGTAAGAAGCTGAATGGCTGGGATAGACAACAGCCTGAGCCAAGGAAAGAGGGCCCGTAGGACAAAGGTCCTCTGTCTGCTCCTGCAACTGTCGCAGATAAATGGAGAAGGTAGCATTTCTCCAGTAGGCTGCCAGCATAACATCCGACAACATGACAGAGTTAGTATAAGCCCCAAGAGGAAGACAATGCACGCACCTCGTGGCAGAAAAACGATTGGTAATACAATCGCCAGTAGCTAGACGAGCGGAAGCTGCACGAATAGCAAGACAAATCCATTGAGACATGGATTCAGGAGAGATCTGGTATGTGAGAAAATGCATATCCATCCGGGATAAAGGCGCAAACACCCCCCCCCCCCCCCCCAAGCAGAGCAGCACCCAAGAAAGTGTCCATCTTGGAGTAAACTGCAAAGTCCTAGGCCTTTTCAAGGAAAAGAGCTGAACAAGCTTGGAGAGGCAAGGATGAGTGCCAAAACAATGCGGTACCACATATGAAAAAGGTCTCCAAAGCATGGACTTGTACCCATTGCTGGAGACCCCCAGAAACAAACATAGACCAGAAGCTCTGCAATCGGTGTGATCGAAGGAGTGACAGAAGCAACAGAGTGATCGCACACCATCGACAGAAGAACTTTCTACTGAGCCACAGAGGCTAAACCAGTGGAGTGAGTGCCTCCTTGAAGAAGAAAAGCAACTCCACTGCTCGTCTCTAAAAACCACTATGGAGGAGACAGGACCCGATAAAAGACATGCGCGAAGGCACAATGAAGTCGGGTCAACTTGAAACCTCCTCGGACGACTTTGGCAAAGAAAGTCGCGACGTAGAGGGAGACATGCCGGAACCGCCGCTAACTGAGAGCAGAGCAGATTGATCCACACCCACTGAGGAGACAGGGGTGTGATCGAAAGGATTCGACAACTGCAGTCATATCTGGGCTAGAACCTGAGGCAGAATTGGAACCGGCAGGTAGGCGTAGCCGACAAGACCGTCCCAAAGGAGGGCCAGAGCGTTCACAGCGAAAGCCAGAGCATCTGGACACAGTGACACGAAAGTGTCCACCTGATGGTTCCAATGAGTCGCAAAGAGATCGATGTGGGGACGACCCCAGAGATCGCAAAGAGACTGGAACACCGCCATGTGGAGCATCCACTTGGTGGAAAAGAACCTGCCCCGTCGGGACAGGGAGTCGGCTAGGACGTTCAGACGACCGGGAATGTGACAAACCACCACTCCGACGTTGACATCCTAAGCGAGCAGAAGATCCCGAACCAAATCGTACATGGGAACATAGTGCATTCTGCTCTGGTTCCGAATGTAAACTACCACCGTAGAATTGTCAGACCACAGAAGGACCTGACAATCCGAAAAGGGGGGATCCACTTTTGGAAACACAGAAGAAGACCAAGAAGCTCCTTCTGGTTAATATGAAGAGCTGCTAGATCCTGGTCCCATGACCCATGAAGGAAAAGATCTAGAGGATCCAACATCACACCCCATCCGAGATCGCTGGCATTTACCGTCAGAACACGATCGGACGTGGGGAAGTCCAACGGAACTCCCTGCATAATCCACTGAACATCTGTCGGGGGAGAAGGTGATGAGGAAGAGACTCCGGTAACAGAAGCACCAGAACCAGAGGATCGACATTCGGTCTCCAACGACTGAGCAAAAAGTGTTGGAGAGGTCAGACATGCAGTTGACCTAGAGGAATGAGATCCATCACCGAAATGCAGAGACCAAGCAGTCGGGGAAGACTCCGAGCTGATGAAGTCCATCTCAGATGACAAGACGGAGAATGGACCATGTCCGACTGGAGGATATCAACTAGACAAGCCTGAGAAGACACCTTGGACTGTGTGCGATGTAAGACTAACACATGCGACATCAGACAGGTGAAGGCCCAAGGATCCAGGCTGAGGCCAAAGGGAATGGCCTTGAACTGGAAAACATCCTGGGGAATGGAGCGGCGAACTGATCTGAAAGCCTCCATGCTGAGCTGAGGAGCAGTGATAGACTGCGTCAGAATACTCAGATCGATAACCTATCTGAGTCGGCCTCCTTCTTCGGCACCAAGAACATGCGGGAAACAAAATCCCACTGAAAGAAAGTTCTTGATGACCTCGATTGTCCCCTTTGACAATTGACAGGAGATCGCCTATCTCCGGGTCAAAAGTTCCCAACGTGTAACGCTGAAAGGGACTCATGTGGGAAGAGGCACTCTCTACTTAGTGGGGTGCCTCAACCTGGGATGAAATCGAGGCGACTACTGCCGACGCCTACCCCACCTATGAGTGAGTAGAAGTGGCAGTGGGAGGATCAGCCCTTAGCTTTGCAGAGGAAGAAGAAGGGTACTTGTTAGGCTTTGGACGGCGCCTGCCTCCAACAGAAGGCCTACCAAGCTGACTAAGCAGCAGCAGATCAATGGAATGACAAAGGGAACCATCTGAGACCGTCGCCACGGAACCATGGAATAGTCGCGGACCCGCCGAAAGAGGCAGATTGAAGAGCAGTGCACTGCCCCTCAAAAAGAGGACGTTTTGTGTCCAGCACAGCATACCTGCGAACTAATTCCAAGCTCGCCACAAAACAGGCATGTGTGTGAGAAGATGCATGAGCGCCTTGAACAGCACACACAAAACAAAAACCTGTTTGTCGTCAAACTCATCTGGGAGCAGATAAGCAGCAAAGTAGAGACGACGTGATCGAAAAGAGAACGCATTCCAGCATCCCTCTCGATAAGCCCAACCTGGACTCCAGAGTCTCCATATGGCTGAGGAGTTGGAGTCCCGATCCAAGACCATCACAGTCTGGCAGACTGATGGAATGGCGAAATCGTAGGTACGATAACGCACCAGAGGCAAAAAGTGTCAACCTTGATGAAGAACAACGTCTTCATAGCCTTGGAACTCAGCTTCGAGTCCAAAGCGGTAAATTTGGCACCCAGAAGCATGTTGCTCCACAGGCTGTAGGCGTGTGACTGAGGAACGCAGCCGGGCTGACACTGTCGGCTGGTTTGACGGTTTGAGACCTGGAAGGACCCCCCAAACACAAAGTCAAGAGCTGCCCCCAAGTCAGAAGACTGTGGGCTCTCGACGTCAGGAATGTCAGACTCATCCCATGAGTCGGAAGACACATAGCCCATCAGGGGCAAACCAGCCGACACCTCCCATGGTGTGGGCACACCAGGGGATCAGAAAGTGACCTGTTTCCAATCCTGGGAGGCGGCACCACAGGGGGCACCCGGAAACCACGCGTAGCCTTGCTGGAAGCAACGGAAAAGGCTCTTGGACAGAACCTAAGTGAGCAAGAAGAGGGCCTCCCTAAGCTCGCTGACTGTCGGAATGGAACGACGTGGGAACGAACCGACAAAGTGGCTTCACTCCTGACCCATTTACCAGCGAAGGGTCACAATCCTCAAATACACCCGACGTGGGGTGACGGGCTGCAGCCAAAAACATCTGGAGGCAGATGTGTAGTGGGATATCACATCCCCGAGGATCAACAGAGCGGAAACTCCGGAGAGTCACCGTGGACCTCTGCGGGACAGAAGGTCTAGGGTGCACAAAAAGCATTGGTCACACAAAACTGGCCATGGAACCAGAGTGCGTGGACGGAAACGCCACGGAGATCATGGTACTCGACGGCTCAGAGACCACAGTAGAGGGTTTGGCCGGCAGCCCCTTCCAACTTCGCCAAGTTGAAGTCAGGGAAGGCTGAGGCCAATACCCCATGTCTACACTACCAGACATCTGCAGGGATAAAACTGCTGTGCTCAACGGCTGAGAGGACACAGCATGGGGGTTCGGTCGGCAGCCACTTCCAACTTCGCCGAGTTGAAGTCAGGAAGGCTGAGGCCGATACCCCACGTCTACACAACCAGACACCGCTGCAGATCCCTGCAGGGAGAAAACTGCTGTGCTCAACGACCGAGAGGACACAGCAGGGGGTTCGGTCGGCAGCCAATTCCGACTTCGCTGCGTTGAAGTCAGGGAAGGCTGAGGTTGATACCCCACGTCAACACCACCAGACACCTCTGTAGACCTCTGCAGGGATAAAACTGCTGTGCTCAACGGCTGAGAGGACACAGCAGGGCGTTCAGTCGGCAGCCACTTCCGACTTCGCCGAGTTGAAGTCAGGGAAGGCTGAGGCCGATACCCCATTACAGACATCACTGCATCACAGCAGGGCGTTCAGTCGGCAGCCACTTCCGACTTCGCCGAGTTGAAGTCAGGGAAGGCTGAGGACGATACCCCACTACAGACATCACTGCAGACCCCTGCAGGGATAAGCCGAGGCTGGCTAAAATGGTGCCCGATGACGTTGTAGATGGAACAGCACTAGCAGCAGATACGACGGGAGATGTTGGAACTGGCAGAAAAGGGGAGAGAGCCACCTTGCTTGACCTCCTAAGGAGGAGTCACAACCCTAGTGACAGCCTCAGATGTCGACTGGAGAGGGTGCATAGTCCCAGAACCAGGCATCTCTTCACCAGAAATCCAACAGCTCCCGCAGTATCCACCACGGTAAAAAAACCGCACATCGCCCACGGATGGGGAAAAACTCTCACCAGACATGGTCGTCTTGGGAGGCCCCAAAATGACAGCATTCCCCACCCCCCATGGGTGCGGGAGGAGCTGCACATCCCCCACGGAGGGGTGTAACTATCAACAGACGTTGTCGTGTCGGGAGGCCCCGAAACGACAGCGAGAAGAGCATCCCCTGCTCGGTGTGCACCGATACCGCTCGACCCAGTTTTGGCTTATTTTTTTCGTGGTGTTTTTACACCACTTTTCTTTCCCAAATCTCTTGGGAAAGATTAAAATAGAGAGTATTTTATCCGAGTTAGGGTCTTCCACTGTAGTGAAAGCCTGTAGTAAACAATTGTAAGGTAGGTTGATAAGAAATGATCATTCTTAACCCTTTAGCCAATGCGGTTGAAAGACAATACTTGCAAAATAAACTTGTTAATTACTAAAAAAAAAATTCATTTTTTGTCTCAAAAACATAGCTTATGACCCCTCACTGGGACGAGCTCAATGAGCTTGTCGCAATGAGAGGTCATAGTTTTTGAGACAAAAATTGAAAACATAATAAAATTTGAATGGAGACTTTTGTATATAGCGCTGGCCGGTTTTTTCCCCCTTATGTTGGGTAAAGAGTTAATATGCTGTAAATCAGCAATGGTACCTGACGGTACGGCAGTTATTCAGCTACCCATTAGGGTAAGTGATTAATTGGTTAACCAAGGTTAATCCATGTGATTAATTGATCATGAAAACCCTTTAACCATTTCAGCTCTAATAATTTTAGATAAAGGTCCAAAAGTCCTTGATTTCTCTCCTCTCAAAGAGTGGAAAAAACCTTGTAGTATAATTTATTTATCAAACCATGTGAACCTTGTTTAACCTTTTATCTAATGAATTTTCTGTATCCACCCACCTAATTTACAAATTGATCAGGTCAACAAAACCGTATGATTGGATCCTTAAGTGGAACACGCTCATCTACAGTTAAAACTAGAAGTCCTGTCACAAATAGTGCACTTATCTAGGCTTAATTGCGCGTTGGAATTGCGCGCAGTTGCCATATCGAATGGCATCCAAAGGACGACAGGCTCTCTTGGTTACTCATAGCAAACACATGCAGTGTTTCTGCCAATGGACCTCCGGGTTACCCGGAGGTCCATTGGCTGAAACATTGCTTGTGCACAGGCCATATGTACAAAATTTGATAGCTTTACTTGGGCCATAACGCGTACATTAACGCGCATATCAACGTGCTATTTGTGCACATTTCATAACAGGACTTCTAGTTTTAACTGTAGCTCATTCCAGTGAGAGATCACCTGATATGATATTGTAGAAATTTATTGAAAAATATAAAAAAAAATTAAATAAATTTTGATATTGTGTATAAGAATAAATTGCAAGTTAGACAAATGATGCGTGCTACCATTTTTCTTAGCCTGTTTTGATTTCCTTTCTCATAAAACTGAACTCTTTGGGATTTAATTTGAATCACAAACCCATTTAACTGTGATCAAAAAAGGCAGTCTCTTTCCCAATCAGATCACAATCTGGGCAAGGGCCCACGTACACCAGTGGGTTGAGATTTCAAACATAAAATATTGTGAAAACAAGGCCGAATCAAGAAAAAATGAATGAAAATTCCTTATGAAATTCATCAATGTTCTCGCACTTCATTTTCAGTGGGTTAGATTCTCGGGGATTTTTCTAGGTGACGACAGGAGCCGATTATAGGCCCCATTCCTAATGAGATTTAGGCATGAGTTTTCCCAATTTGTGACATTAAATTCCCAATTGGTAACCAGTATCAACTTGGCCATAACATAAGGGCCCACGTACACCAGTGGGTTGAGATTTCAAACATAAAATATTGTGAAAACAAAGCCGAATCAAGAAAAATGAATGAAAATTGCATATGAAATTCATCAATGTTCTTGCACTTCATTTTCAATGGGTTAGATTCTCAGGGATTTTTCTAGGTGACGACAGGAGCCGATTATAGGCCCCATTCCCAATGAGATTTAGGCATGATTTTTCCCAATTTGTGACATTAAATTCCCAATTGGTAACCAGTATCAACTTGGCCATAACATTTACGATTTTTACTGCAAAAGTAGGTCTTAGTATGCTGATAAAAGAACTGTAAAACCATAATTTCAAATAATAAAACCAAGTTCTTCATTTTTAATGTGCCTGTAGAGAAGAAATGTGCACTTTTCTCCACTCTACAGCATCAACAGGATTCCCAATTTGGTCCAATAAGATGGCTTTTTCCCAATTGCATGGGCCCTTGGACCTGATCCCAATACACCAAGAAAAAATATGGTAGAGCTGAAATGGTTAAAGGGTTTTCTTGATCGATTAATCACATGGATTAACCATGGTTAATCAATTAGTCACTTACCCTAATAGCTGAATAAATGCCGTACTGTTGATGATTTACAGCATATTAACTCTTTACCCTACATAATGGGAAAAACTGGCCAGCGCTATATACAAAAGTCTCCATTCAAATTTTATGTTTTCAATTTCTGTCTCAAAAACATAGCTTGTGACCTCTCATTGGGATGAGCTCGTCCCAATGAGGGGTCATAAGCTATGTTTTTGAGACAAAAATTGAATTTTTTTTTAGTAATTTAAGAATTCATTTTGCAACTATCGTCTTTTAACCGGTTTGGGTAAAGGGTTAAGCATGACCATTTCCAGCTACTGATACAGGCACGTGAACAAGTATGTCAGCATGCAACTTGCATGCTTTACTCTGTCTCATATAATTGATGTGAATCACAACGTGGGTCTGTTTTGGAGCAAGTTTGTTCCTTTGTTAATCTATATAATACAATAGTTCAAAAGTAACGGTTAATAGATCAAATGCGATCAAGACGTTGATCATTGGTTAATCGGTTAAGTGTTTCAGGTCTAGAAAATCAGCAAAGAACTTTGAACAGATTGTGATCCTGTCATGATCCAGCTGAAATTTTTTGTCCACTTCGATGGAGATGTTGTAAATAAAGACACTGCAAAACCAAGATCACATCCAACAAAACCAAACTAAAATAATAGCACAGATTCAGTGTTCTAGTGTTTTGTTTTTGGATGTGAGATTCTATAGTGTTGCGGAAAGATAAGCAGTCATAGAATTTCAACCAGATTGCAACCCAGTTGTGATCCGATCAAAATTATCTACTGCTTTTATGTAAGAACAATATGTCCAGCAAGGGCGTGCCTATATAAATATTGATGTTTTATATAATGAACTAAACCAGTTCATTATCTTCTATACTATATTTTAGAATGTCTGTCTCGCTCTGTCTCTCTCTGTCTGTCTGTCTGTCTGTCTGTCTGTCTGTCTGTCTGCTATAGAAATGAATATGGGGCCATCCAGAGTGCCCAAAATGGGTCTACTAGGGGTACTTTTTTATGGCGGAGGTCCTCGTCAGGTTTAAAAAAGTGTGGGGGTGGGGGCAGGGAGGGGCACCGAAAGTTATGACTAAATTTTTTTTCACCGATATAGGTCTTCAAAGGGGTCTACTTAGGGTAACTTTTTATCAGGAATCTAATGGTGGTGTTTAAAAAAGTGGTGGGGGTGGGCAAAATTGATGGATTTCACCGATATAGGTCCTCAAAGGGGTCTACTAGGGGTAACTTTTTTCCAGGAATCTAATAGTGGGGGTTTAAAAAGTGACGGGATCGAAGGCCGCCCCGTAGGGTGGGCTGGGTCGAAAAATACGCGTCCCCTATTTTTTTTTTGGGGGGGGGGGGGGGTACTTTTCATATGACCACTACATTTTCCCAAGCAACGCCGGGTAAACCTGCTAGTCTTCAATATTGAGAAGAAAAAAACAACTTGAAAATGAAATTTTATATTCATTCCAGATTCCTCAAATCTTGCTTTGGTCTAATACGTGTATACATTTTGTAACAAAATGAAATAATTTGGATGAATGTTTGAAATCTTTTTCTCCACATACATGTACACTTATAACTTGGCTGTAGTGATAATAAGTTTGATAAAAGTTTGGCAATTTGTCATTCAGGAGATACAGAGGCTTCTAACACCTCAGTCTCAACTATCCTCCATTATGGCAAGCAGTGAAAATAAATACTCTCCAAAATACAAAAACATTCTTCAAAAATGCTCTATCCCACACTTGGAAGTCATGTATCCATCACAGCTCTGCACTTCCACAACAAACACTAACATCTTATCCCAGTTCCTATTGCCAAGAAGGTGCCAAATGTACCACCACCCTGAATCATTACTTTTCCAACATTCTGTATCAGCTCCCGACCTCTCATTCCAAACCTGCAATAGAAAGATCAAAAACTTGAAGGGAAGAAATACCAGACTTAAAAAAGATCACTAGACTTTACAGAAATCAAAATTGTTTCAGCAAATGTTGAAGCATTCTTTTGATTCTTTCTGGATTCTATGGCAATTTTTTTTTTTATAGCAATCATTTACTAGGGCTTCTCTAAATCAAACTTTTGATTTTGAGGTGCTCAACTGCATTTGCACATCACAGTGTGTCTGCATTTGAAAAGCATGTAGAGACTTCATTTTAATGTGGCAAAAGTGCTTTGGCACCCACAGTGTTTGCAACTAGCCATGGGGATACCATTACATCAGAACCGATTGTGAGTGACCAAGCAACTTATTTTCAACTTGTCAGTGAGCACAGTGTTGCAAACAACATGACAGTCACTATGTTGTCGAATCTGGTTTTGTTATTAATTGCAACATCATGCATGTGCGACTCACAGTGAAACGTTTAACGCAGTGCTTCATTAGTTAAAATTTTACTGATAATTTTTATTACCTGGTAAAGGCATTCCTGGACGTCACTGCCTACATCGGCAACGTGTGCATTACGACCCGTCAATGGTAACTGTACTGTACCCGTCCCAATGACAGGCACTTAAAATATTAACATGAACACAATAATATTTGAGTCCAAACACTAATTATAGGAATAATCACCAAAAATTTAATTAATGAACCACCAGGTACAACCCAGTGCTTTATTAATTAAAATTTTGCTCATGATGATTGTTATTACCTGGTAAACGCATGCATGGACATCACTGCCCACATGTGGATTACGACCAGTCCATGGCAACTGTGCTGTACTTAAAAATTCTGACAGGGTGCATGGGGCTGCATACTCTTCCAAAGACCTGTGTAACAAATTTGTTATACTGGAAAGGTAGCTCAGTATTTTTCGAATGCATTGATTTTCTAATGTCCTTCTGAGCATTTAGGCAAAAAGTATACTGTATGCTTATTCATCACCTTGCTCAAGAGTCACTCTGTTCAATAATGTTCAAATAATAAAAATGGCGTCTGTTTTTTAATCACTCAATTATTCACAAGATGTTTCAGCTGTCAAGTTATAATCATGGGTCAACCTGAGCATTTAATAAAAGGCCGCTCGGCCACATGTCCCCCGAAAAAACAAGTCGAAAAATGGGCATAAGTCTAGTAAAAATGATCGGTCCGAACCCATATTCGAACTTGACCTGTATTATTACCCCAGAAAGTCACATACCAAAATTCTTTCCGATCAAATAATCCTAACTGGAGTTCAAATCTTGAAATTTCTAAGTCGAAAAAGGGGTATAACTCCAATAAAAATAATCTGGCCAAACCCAAACTCGAACTTGACCTGTGGTTTGGGCTAAGAAGGTCACATACCAAAATTGGTTCCAGTCAAATGATCCAAACTGGAGTTATCATGGGGACACCAAGTGGGACGGACGGACACTGCTGATTTCTATAGTCCCCGAAAATTTTTTCAGGGGACAAAAATAAGAGCCAGACTTGGAGCTTACTTTTAAAATGTAGAACCCAGATTTACTTCTTAACCATAGAGTGCTTTATTATTGTTGATTTTGTTCATGTGTTTTGCCTTATCACAATTTATAGGCGAGTGCTTATGCTATAGATGCTCTCCCATAAATTGTAATAAGGCAAATCCACACAGATGATATAATTTCAGTTCAAAGATAATATGAAGTACATGTACAGAACATTAGGCCTTCAAGTTGCTACACCAGCATAAAGCCCAAATATGGGCATCAAGCACTCTACCAGTTAAGTTGTTAACTGTAGTTATATTACTTTTTGATAATGATCTTCTTCTTGGAAGCTTTCAGCTGTAATCAGGGGCTCTGGAATGGTCCAAACATTGGCCCGACCATAATACCCAGATCCCGAAGGGGGTGGGGGGGGGGGGTGGGGGGGGGGGGGAGGGAGGGTCGGTTCTTATTTCCAGAGGCTCTCAGGTGGCCTCTGAAGGCACTCTGAGCTCCAAAATGCTGGAACATTTCAACAGGAAAATGATTATTTTTGGTTGGTAAAATTTGGTAAATTAAAAAATTTGGAGCTTCTTACCTCAATTCCACCAGGTTTTTTTTTGAATTGTTGCCATCGATTATGTAGGGGAGAAACAAAAATGACAGTACATGCAGCTCGTTTATCAAGGAACATATGACAAAATTCCCTGCCCAAATGATATGGCAGGGAATTTTGTCATATTATGTTCCTCGAAAGACAAACTTTAATGTGGAGTCCGCCCAGTCTGCCCATTTGTAAATCCGACCCTGCCCCCAGAAAATGTTCGAAACATTATCTCTCTCCGACGCATTCCGAAGCGGTTGGAATATTAAAGAAGTAGCCCCAAAATCTCTTCATGTTACGTTAATAGCCACCATTGTGTGCACAATATTAAAGAAACAAGACGATCTATGCACACACTATTTTCGGATATCCACCAGTTTTAATGACTTTTCATGTGAAATCAGCCATGTCAACAGTTAAACAAATTAGAAAATAACACATAATTATACTATTCCTTAATACAGGCAGCCGATTGAAAAAATATAATGATTGGCAAAATTTTTGCCCCGATCTTGGTCGGGGCGGCTCCGGCATCCCTGGTATAGGACATACATATGTACATTTAATTACATCCTTTTTATGCACAATTGAAGCTGTTTCTCAAATGATTGAAAAATAATTTTATTACTTCACAGTAATCATTCATTTTCACAATAGTTCCAAGTCAAGTCTTGGCTGCCGAAAATAACCAAAGGAGGAACTGGGGTCTTACGGTTACAAGCCAACTTAGAAGCCCATATTTAAGATTCAGGAGCGAAATCTGAATTTTGGTAGTCAGATTCACACTGGCTACTTACAAGGTCGGTCCCTGGTTATAATTATTCTTTGTTGCAACTAGCACTTGTTTCAGGCTGTAGAGTTCGCAAACCTTTTCATGTTTACTTGATTCTGTAAATTTCAAACCACACATAAACTTTATTTTTGGTTGTAATCATCTTCTCGGTTCAATTTTAAAGCTGGATTTATCTCCCTGGACTCTGTAAGCAAGGTGGCCAATCACAGCTCAACATTTTCCTTTTGTAATATGGCAAGATTTCATTAATAAAATATTGCAATATCCAGACCAAATTAAGAACAACCAAATGAAAATAGCATCTAAGAATGACTGAAGTGCAATGTACTTGCATTTATTTTTCCACAGTTGGGATTGGGAGTCCACAGTGTTGCAGGTACATGTAGAAAAACAGAGAATTTCGACCAGATTGTGACCCAGCCATTTTTGTAATCTACTTTATTTCATAATTTGACACTACTGGAACAGACTCGATTAACCCTTTTTTACAACAGTGTTTTTTCAACATATATATCAGCATAAAACAAACTTCAGTCACATACTTTAGAATTCAGGGTTACTTAACCCTTTACCTAATGAATCGGCCACATCCGTTTGCATAATTTGAAAATTGGGCAGTTGAAAGAGAATTATTTTTTCAAAAAATTTCAACAAAACCATATCATGTGACCCTCTCATTGGAATGAGCTAGTCGAGCTTGTTCCAGTGAGGGGTCACATGATATGGTTTTGTTGAAATTTTTTGAAAAATTTGTAAAATTATTTTTTTGAAATAGAAAATTTTGATATCATCTGCATTGGGTAGAGTTAAATCAGCACTGGCATTAAGGATGTGAACAATAACACATATCTGAACCACGCCCATTAAGTTATAACATGTGCAACGCCGATCATAACACATATCTGAACCATGCCCTTTAAGTTATAACTAGTGCAACGCCGATCGCCAGCGATCAGACAATTGCCCTGCCCCCCCCCCTCCCCCACGGTAAGTTGATTACTGTGAAATATATTGATATTCCCTCAATAAAACCCAAACAAATATGGATATCAAAGGAACAACTCAACAAACTAGTCCCAATATTACCCATATTTCTGTGGTTTTATTGGAAGCATCCAAAAGTTAAGTAAGGCTAACTTGCATAATTTATGCACAAGAAATAAAACCCTGTATAATATGTTATTTATCTTACGTCTCTTCCCTTCAAATCTGAAAATTTGAAACAAAAGCATGAAAGCATCTCTGAGATACAGGTGGTAACAGTACACAACATAATATGCACAAAAAATATTACCCAAGAAAAACGTCAAGTAAGACTAATTTGCATAATTTTGAATGAGAAAAAAACCTATATGATATGTTATTTATCTTATGCTGCTAGATCTCCACACCAAAAATTATTGAAATTGGAAATTCAGAAGTTCTGAGCGTATAACGAATTACACGCAATTTCCAACAAAAATGGCCACCAGTTGGACATCTTGAATTTTTTTAGGAAAAAAAATTGAGATGCATCAATTTTTCCTAATGCCCCATCAAATCTGAAAATTTGAAACAAAAGCTCCAAAGCACCTCTGAGATACAGGTGGTAACAGGACGGACAGACGGAGTGCAATCCAATAGTCCCATGGTGAAACCATGGGGGACTAATAAGCCTTCAATACAGTTTGATATTTATCATGTTCAATATACATGTATAAAAAAAAACCCATACACTTCTGTATAGAAGATACAGGTACACTTTTCTCGCATAAATGTATTTTAACCCTCAGAAAATTGGATAGGATTCCAGAACTGCATTTACATGTTACATGTATGACTATTTCACTGTCTAAGTTTGGTTACTCTGTAACTTGTTGGATATATATTCAGTCGAGCCTTGACTTCCTCAACAAGGAGCCCAGACTCAGAGTTTCCATTTGAGTGACATGGGATCCACTGAATGGCCCCATTCCCCTCAGCTCGTCCTAAATTCCCCTAACCGTGCATTTCATAGTTGATATAAATTGCTACAAGAAGTTTGACAGGGAAAATGTGAAATAAAACTCTCATGCTATCAACGCAATGCATTCGACGGTTATAATCACGGGTTATGCCAAACAGGAGCAGGAAAAGCATTGTAATATGAAACACAAATGTCAGTCAGAGATCAATCAATGACACCCTCTGAGTTCGCAAAGACTGCGTGCGGGCTGTGCAACAATGGATGACAGCATCGGCAAACTTCAAGCCAATCAGTGACTGACATCAAAACTGCATGCTTTTCGATTTCCACGTGTCCCTTCTGAGTAAACTGTTGCGATATAACGTTTGTTGAACTTGACACTTCCCTAACACACAATCATTGTTGAATTGGATCATCCATTCCACCATGGACCGGTATTGTCGGTAAGTACTGTAATCTGTATGAATGATTTTTCACCTGAATTTCTCCTCATTGGTCCTTATTCTGAAATTACCAACTCTTGGAATGTGAAAACCTGCATGAATATCGCTATTAAAAATTTTCTTGGTTGCTCCATTTTTCCCAAATTACCTGCCCCAACATTTTTACCCTAGCAGAAACCGTGCCAGACTTGATGGCGAGATACTGCTGAGAATACTGGACATTTGTCAGGAGGACTTTCCAGTTTCCAATTATGATGGCTTGCTATGGTACCTGTTTTAAGGACACTAAGTTTGTGAAAGCTGGATTTTGGTCTTCATGGATTAACTTGTTCCATTGCTTAGGGCACATACTTTTTTTTCAAACCTGCTCTTGAGCAAATACTTACATATATTAATATTATTTTGGTTTTCAAATATATAATTTGAATCAGAAATGCTGAAATCCACATTTCAAACCCTGCTCAAAACAGCAGTGGGGGTCAACTTGCTTGACAGATATCATGCCACATGCAAAATTGCAAATGCACTATCATCTTTGTTTGGATTGAAATACATGTATATTTACCTCAGAGCGGAAAAACCACCGAACAAAGCACCTGATGCCATTCCCACACAAAATCCTAATGCAAAGCCATATTTCATTTTATCAAAACAGCTTGGCCCATGGCCATATCCTTGATAACTACCAGGAGGAGGAGCAGGCATTTCTCTCTGCTTTTAATCTTCCTGAATCTACAATGCAAAAATATGGAAGTACAATATTGTGATCACAAAAGTGGTCTCTTTTGCAGTCAGGCCTTCAGATTGTCCTAATTTAGATACAACAGGTGAGGGTCATGGGACCTATTTGGCTCAACCTGGTATTAGATAAGAAGATCTTTAAACTAGCCATTTCCTTGCTCCTGGGGCCCCAGAAATTACCTTCTTCAATATGATTTTCATATTGGGCGGAGGGGGCTTGTGAAGACAGTTGGCAATACTTTTGGCAAGGCAAATTATTCAAATTAACCCATAATTTTGGTACATCATATTTTGGGCACAGCATTTACCATCGGTAACTTCAGGGATTTAAAGCTCTGGATATGACTGTGACACAGACCAATGGGTCGAGATTTCGTGAATATAATATTGCAAAATCAAGACTGCATCAGAAGATGAAAGTGTCAATGACACTGTAGTTAAACTTGACTGTGTGTAGAGTTTAATGAAAAGGATAATGTTCAATGTTTATGAAAGGATTATGAAATAAGACAAGAATTGTAATAATTGAGAATATGTTAATTTCTGTTCCCTTTTTGCTATGTTTTCATTAAGAATAATTTGAGGTGTAGACAATACTAAAGAATTGAAGCCTGGGTTAATGTGGCCCTCACAGTTAATGCATGTCAACCAAAGTTAACAAGTTACAGTAAAATCATTCCAAAAGAGTCATCCTACCAAGTTACAATGAAATCCCTTCATAAATATAACTCATGGACTTTGCTAAAGGAATCTTGGTCACGTGATGGTTCGGCGGGCATGGTTGACCGATCATGACCTAAATAGGAGAGGCTCATCTGGATATCATACCAAGTTACAATGAAATCCCTTCATAAAACAACCTGTAGACAGTGCTAGGTCATGCGCCCATGCTGTGATAATGACTGACCAATCATGACCAAAATGCGACAGTCTCATCTAGACATCATGCCGAATTGTCCTTCCAAGTTACAATGAAATCACTTCATAAATATGAACTGTAGACTGTGCTAACCAAATCTAGGTCACGTGCCTGTGCAGCAATCATGATTGACTGATCATGGCCAAAATAGGACGTTCTCATCTAGACATTATACTCAGTCATCCTACAAATTTGTAATGAAATCCCTTCATAAATGCAAGCTGTAGACTGCTAAAGGAATCTAGGTTATGTGCCCCTACAGTTGACTGAATCCGACCAAAATATGACGTTCTCATCTGGACATTATACCGAGTCATCCTAAAAAAGTTACAATAAAATCACTTCATAAATATGACCTGTAGACTGTGATAAAGGTTTTCGGGCCCGCGTAGCTGCCACGGTACACCGATTGTGCCCAAAAGGGGGTGTTCTTATCTAGACATTATACAGAGACATCCTAAAAAGTTATTATGAAATTCCTTCATAAATACGACCTGTAGACTGTGCTAAGGGTTTCAGGCTCACATACCCATCACGGTTGACCAACTGCGACCAAAAGGGGACATTTTCATCTAGACATTATATGGAGTCATCCTACCAAGTTACAATGAAATCCCTTCACAAATACAACCTGTTGACTGTGCTAAAGGTTTTCAGGTTTCGGGCTTGTGTAGCCATCATGGTTGACCGATCGCGACCAAAAGGTGACGTTCTCATCTAGAGATGACCTCAAACCTGCATACGAAATTTTGTGATGATCGGACAAGAACTACATGGCATAGCCTGTGCTAAAGAAAATGTGAACAGACTGACAGACTTTGTCAAGTTCAGCTAAAACAAAAATAGTATCTCAAGATTTGATGTTCTCGTTTTTCTTTTTTTCCCTTTTTAACAGGTAAGATTCTACAGATTTTTGATTAGGTTGAGACCCAGTCACAAACAACCAAAACTCTGTCTGCTTTTGTGATCAAAATACTGTACTAAAACCTCTTTCAGAAGCAATTCATCAACATACAGTTAAAACTAGAAGTCCCGTCATGAAATGTGCACAAATAGCACATTGATATGCGCGTTAATGTGCGCGTTATGACCCAAGTAAAGCTATCAAATTCTGTACATATGGCCTGTGCACAAGCAATGTTTCAGCCAATGGACCTCTGGGTAACCCGGAGGTCCATTGGCAGAAACATTGCATGTGTTTGTCATGAGTAACCAGGAGAACCTGCCGTGCTTTGCGTGCCATTCGATATGGCAATTGCGTGCAATTCCAATGTGCAATTAAGCCTACATAAGCGCACTATTCGTGACAGGACTTCCAGTTTTAACCGTACATGTTCATCAACAAAGTTTAGGTGGACAGGATGTAAATAAAATAGAACCTCTTGCCACATGTATATGAGACAGTCATAAACAAGGAGCAGGGTCTGTACAAATAGACACGCAGAGTTACCTGGACTTTTCAAGCAGTCTTGATAACCACACTCTCAAAGTAAGAAATTGATGGGTAACTGGATTACATACATGTATGTATCTCTGTCCATCTGGCCATTTGAAATCATAAATGATAAACCTAAATAACTTCACCAATACATGTAGTTCATGGATTATAATGAAATTTATAACATTATGTTATGTGCATATATCGGTGATTTCCTGTATTCCATTTACATACCCAAAACGTGAAACAAAAACAATAATCTTGGTTTGCATTTAAATGTAAAATGGAACTTCAACAAAGCATTTATTTACACCTTGCCCATATTACTCAGTATACAATCAGTACTCTGGCTCTTTTTAGTGGGGATTTTTCTCCTAATTACAGAGGTTCTTTTGGGTGTCTGAAGGGGGTCGAATATTTCCCCGATGGCATTTTCGGCATGATTTTTCCCAATTCCAAATTCCCCAATCTCAAGTCCCTACTAAAACAAAAATTAATGTACAATTGGTGCCCTGAACTGGGTGATCATAAGGCCTCATAGCGATGAAGCGATTAATCCGTATACAATTGGCCATCATCCGATAAGCACCCATCGGCTGACAATCAGTAGTCGGGGTGTGGTCTCGGCCGTCTCCGATGGTCACACGTAAAAAAAATTGGCAAGATTTCCTCAGTTCATCATCCAGATTTAAGACGCTTTTATCGAAATGACTTTTGAATGATTTGTAGTTCTGTTTTACCACGTCAAATTTCGCCGAGTAGAGTGAATATGTGTGACTAGCGATGTTGAATTCTCAGGGATAATCATGTTATATTATTATTCAAAGACTCAAAATTGTCGGTTTCACTTTGATCCTGCTGCCCCTGAAATTGAGAGACAACCATGTTCACTCAAGTGATGAGTGTCAACTTGATATCAGAGAAATCCAAAAATGACAGCCAGAAATTGCTGGAACTTGCTTGCGACATTGTGTATATTACCTTTGATGCATTTCAGTAATTGCTTTCATAAAAGATTAATATCTAGTGTTCAGGTTTAAGTTTGTTTCATTTCATTTTATTCTGTCGTGATTCTGGTTTATCAAATATTTTGCATGCAAGATGGCAGCTCCCATTAGTAAAATAAATGTGCTCCTCATGACTTCACCAATAATTAAATCATTAAATAACGCCCTCAACATTAATAACAAACACCACTAAAACCATTGTAGGGATTGAGGGTTTACACGGTGCATTGCCTGGCGATTATTATCAATTAAACATAAAACACTGATCATCGGCATCAACAATAGGCTGATTTTGTATCCAAAACATTGGCATTTGGATGATGGGTCATTTATTCAATTCAATATTTTATTTGGTAATAAATGTATTATAAGAGTTTACAATAAATTGGATAGCATGAAGGAATTACAAATAATGATATAAATAATGAATGAACAATATGTATCGATTCTGTGGTGTAAAAATTACAAGGAGAGGTCACAGCCAGATTGGCTGTCTACTTACCATCTCCTTAATGTAAAGTCAGATTCATCCCTTGGAGACCTGCAAACCACAAAAAATAATTTGTCTCATTTTAGTAAATGTTACTATTTGCACTATAAAAGGAGGAATTGGCTAAATAAATTCATAAAAATCCATAATGTCCTGAGTGTTCATTGCTCTCTGTTCAATTACTTCAACGAAAAAAGAACCAGAAGGCCTCTTCTCACAGGAGGCAACTAGAATGCGGCTTATTGGCTCATCACTAAGATCTCATAAAACCATTGATTTTCTGAAGCCTTATGACCACCCAGTTCAGGACAAAGCCTGAAAATAAGCAGACTGTCATCTTCAATATGAGGCCCCCAGAGGATGAATTTGGTGATGCACAGCAAACTTTACCCTCTGAAAGCCTCAGTCTGAATCAAGGTCTCAGGCCAAAACACAAAGATGTACCTAGAGGATAAATTGGCCCACTGCATGGGATAGCATCAGCAAATTCACCATCTGGGGACCTCGTTTTTCAAATGACAGGTTGCTTATAATCAGGTTTGTTCAGGACACCAATTGAATTGTGTATTAAATTTAAATTGCTTACCTAACAAAGCTTAGAAAGTGTCTGAATTTAACATACTTATAGTACACATGCAGTTGCTTAGGTCTTCACATTCTCTGTTCAATTTGAAAGGTAAAATTTCTAGTCTTTGTGTTTCTTCCCCCTGTAAAACAAATTCCCAATTAGAGCCCTCATGCCACAAATTTTGAATTTTTCCCAATGGCATGGACCCCAGAACCTTTCCAAATGAGGGCAGCCGAAAGAGGGCAAAAAAATCCCTGAATTAATTTGAGCGAGATTGATATGAAGTAGACACAGGAAATTATTGAGCGAGATTAACACAAAGTACACACAGGAAATTACATGCAGATCAATGGCTTGCATAATCTAAACCCATTACATGTAATAAATGCCAGGTAGCCAAAATACATGTTTAAGTCTTATCTGATAGATGTCAGTACTTAGCATTAACTAGCATTAACTTTGAAAAATTATACCTGATAAAATCTAATCATTGAAGGTGAGTATTATTAATTAATAAACTTTGAAAAATTATCACTGATAAAATCTAATTATCTTTGAAGGTGATACTCTCCTCTGCTAAAAAATAATAGTGATGGCCAAATAATAGTGATGCTGCACATTTTTGGGTTCAACAAATAAAAGTGGTGGTGCCAAATAATAGTGATGGACGGCCTTCCAAAATTATGGGAGTGATAGCTGCAGATGCATGAAAATTCCCACAAATGCCACTTGACAATACCACTAACTCTCTCCTGTAAATTTGACATGGAACTCCAGGGGATGGGGTACACATGGTGGGAGATTATGCAAAAAAATTGTATAGGACCTTTTCACAGGTACACATATTTTAAATTCTGACAAGCCTGTATGGTGTACATCAATGAAATTTTACAATATTTTCTTTAAACAAATGTTGTTTTCAGGTGTTGCTTTTTGTCTACTTACTGATCGGATATTCTGATGACAGTAACTCATTTTAATAATCATGATCGTGCCTAATAATTATGATACTGTCCTCTCTCTCCAAAAATTAATAATAGTAATGTCACTTTTATTTGGAAGGGGAGAGTATTTGATTAGGCTTTTTTTCTTAATGTGAAATAAACAGTAACTTTCTAATTATTATCATTTCATTAAAATTAATACTGAGTTAGTGTATCTCACAGGCCTAAAATAGAATCTGGTTTTAGAAGTATGGAATTTGCAGTTTCATTTAAAAATGTTTTGAGCAAAAGCAAAGCAAAGTAGTGACATAAGTACCATTGTTATTGCCAAAACGGATATTGAGAATACTGCAACTGTTTTTATAGTTTTTTACATTAACCTGATTACAAACTTTGATGTACATGTGGTACCAGGGGTCGATTTAATTTTCAAATCTTGAGTAGCAGTTTGCTAACTTTGAAAAATTTTGATTAGCATTTCCTATTATTTATATGTTTTTGTCATGTGAAACTGATTAGCAATAGCTGAAAATGAATTCGAAAATCGCTATGTGAATCCAGTTAAATCGAGGCCTATGTGGTACACTATTGGAAAAGACAGAGAGAGACCTTTCCAATAGTGCATTACTTCACAGCACCTCATCCACATAGTGTCCCGGTGGAAACTCTGGGAAGTGGAGCAGTGCTTGTTTACTGAGGTAAAGAAGTTCTACTTTACTGGTAAAATAGGACCTGGAACCAAAGCCTGGGGTAGAAGGCCTCTAAAGTGGGCAAAATAAGTACAAACAATTGGCTAAACTTTACTGCATACCAAAGTTGCAGTCATGAGATAGATGCTGAAAGTGACCTTAAACACTAATAAAAAAACAATAGGGAGTTTTGAGGCTGAAGTATCATGAAGTCTGAATACCCGAACACTGAAACATCTTAAGGTGCTATTAAGTAAGAGAATTTTGTTTATTTTGAAATTCCCATCTCCGATATTCCTTAAATTCAAATTAAATATACACAAATTATACACCAAAATGAAGGTTGAGAGAAGCACATTTGGCCACAAGTTGTTCTCGTGAAATATTATTTTATTATCAGTTCTGGTACGAATATGGTAGCAGACTTCCAGGAACCAGTGTTGTCTGCTGTCAACTGTATGAGTTGATTATATATGTGTTTCGTGTTCTATACATTGCAACCTTCATTTTGATGTATAATTTGTGTTTATTTAATTTGAATTTAAGGCATCTCAGAGGTGGGAATTTCAAAATAAACAAAATCCTCTTACTTATATAGCACCTTAACACTGACCATCTGACATTGAGAATCGGTCAGTTGTGTATTTAAACCACTGACATTTATTTAAGGGGACTTTCTTCGTATCGGCTCATCACCACCCCTAGCTTAGTTCAGTGATCTGACCGTAGTGGCTTAGGGTGGTAGCGACTAGAGCTGGTTTATTTAACCGAACCGAAACCCGTTTTTTAAGTGGAAACCGAAACTGAACTGAAAAAGAGATTAAAAACTATATATTTTTGGTTTGCTTAACTTTTGAACATTCACATTTAGCACCCCATAGATTTTGTGCAATCAACAAAATGTCAGCTAAAACGTGTATTTGCATACTGTATATCAATATTTTGTAAGAAGCTACGATAGAAATGCCAACTATGCAATAAGTTAGCCGTCGCCCAGTGCTTAAATATCTCCAACCTATGTCGCCACAGACAGAATCATCACGCCGATGAGTACAAAACTGTTCTTGAAAAAGAACGGACTGTGACACCTGCAAAGCGACTTGGTGTCAAGGTAAGAGAAAAGTATCAATTCGCTTAATACACTGTTAATGTTGGAGAACCCAGGATTGCAGAAAATATAAATATTAATAAAATGTTAGCAGCACATACCTGTGAAACAAAGTGCCAATCGAAAATTTGAAAAGAATGAAAACTAAAAATATAAAAAAAACCACTAATACGTGCAAAACACACATGGCTCTGTTGTTTTTCGAAGTAATGGGAATTCACAGAATTCAGTGAATACTCTGATAATGATAATTTACCGGTACTGCAAATCGAAAGGAAGAATGGACATGGAAATCAGGTCAGCTGACCATCTTGTCGATAATTTGCATAACCTCTGCAGTGCTTTGTAAATGAATGATTCTGGGATTTAGAGTTAGGAGTGTTCTAAAGTATGCAACTTCTTGATTTCGGGCACATACCTGTGAAACAAAGTGCCAATCGAAAATTTGAAAAGAATGAAAACTAAAAATATAAAAAAAAACACTAATACGTGCAAAACACACATGGCTCTGTTGTTTTTCGAAATAATGGGAATTTGCAGAATTCAGTGAATACTCTGATAATGATAATTTACCGGTAATGCAAATCGAAAGGAAGAATGGACATGGAAATCAGGTCAGCTGACCATCTTGTCGATAATTTGCATAACCTCTGCAGTGCTTTGTAAATGAATGATTCTGGAATTTAGAGTTAGGAGTGTTCTAAAGTATGCAACTTCTTGATTTCGGGCAGTTGCTTTCTGAAATTCTAACCCTCTTCACTTATTTTCATGTCAGACAATTCATCAATGCCGTGAATGGAAATGAAAAATGAATTTGACATGGCGGTTGAATCATAAATTTTCCATCTCAAACGGCATCTTTAAGACTAAATGTTTGAGCCCTCCCCCTTGGCACACACTCCCGACTACCGTACAGTTAAAACTAGAAGTCCTGTCACGAATTGTGCGCTTTTCTAGGCTTAATTGCGCGTTGGAATTGCGCGCATTTGCCATATCGAATGGCATCCAAAGCACGGCAGGCTCTCTTGGTTACTCATAGCAAACACATGCAATGTTTCTGCCAATGGACCTCCGGGTTACCCGGAGGTCCATTGGCTGAAACATTGCTTGTGCACAGACCATATGTACAGAATTCGATAGTTTTACTTGGGCCATAACGCGTACATTAACGCGCATATCAACGTGCTATTTGTGCGCATTTCATGACAGGACTTCTAGTTTTAACTGTATCTACGCCATTGGGTTTGAATGACTTTTTAGGAAAACATGCAGATTGCAGATATAATTTTTTGTTCATCAAATTTACAGGAAACAATTGCATTGCAGTTTTGTTTCATGTTTTAGTACTATTTTGTACAAGTTTAATACATAATGTCGAGCCCGGTTAATCATTGGATGGGTGACCGTCTGAGTGATCAATTCAGACTCCCACGTTGTGTCCTTGGGCAAGGCACTTAACCCTGATTGTCCACATGGGGGCAAGATGACGCCATGTTCTAAGCCGTACTGCACATCGGTGATACGCATGTCTTCAACCATGCTAACCCTGTCAATGCTGCAGTGCGGAGTTACGATGTTGGGGAGCTTGCAGCTGCTCGTCTTTGCTCAGTGGTTCTCTTCGGGTACTCCGGCTCCCTCCACCCGTAAAACTGTCACGGTCATGATTAGCCATTGTGCACAAGTATATGACCTTAAACACCAATAAATAAATAATAAGTTTAATACATAAGATATGGGAAATGTGTATTGTGTTACAAAAACTGAAACCCGATTTTTTGTCCCGAATCTAGGGAAAATTTCAAAACCGACCAGCTCCAGTAGCCAGTACGTTCAGATCATTTAATTTCCCCTAGCTATGCCTCTGGGCATGTGTACAATCGGTATGCTCTACACTTTAACACAAGGCACCACCAAGCTACAAAGCTAGACCTCGAGCCACTGGGATTAAGTGGGGATGCGGTGGCGTTGCGGTAACTGGTTCTCATCGGATCACCGAAGTTAACGTTGAGCCCGGTTAGTCCTTGGATGGGTAACCATCTGAGCGTTCGATTTGGACTTCCGCGTTGTGTCCTTGAGCAAGGCACTTAACCCCGATTGTCCACATGGGGGCACAATGACGCCGTGTACTAAGGTGTTCTGCACGTTGATGGTGCGCATGTCTTCAACCAATCTAACCCTGCCTGTGCAGCAGTGCGGAGTTACGATGTTGGGAAGCTGGCAGCTGCTTGTCGTTGCTCGGTGGTTCTCTCCGGCTTCCTCCACCCGTAAAACTGTCATGGTCATGATTAACCATTGTGCATAAATATGTGACCTTAAACACCAATAAGTAAATAAATTAATACTGGGATTAAGTAAATGACTTGGATCCAATACAGATGTTGCAAGTCAGTCAGGTTCAAACCTGCATGATCTTTCGAACTAAAGATGTGAAGTTCAGTGCTCCAACCAATGGGTCTTTGCATTCCTAGTAAAGTTATTTGACCTTTGTGGAAAAAAGAGCGGCATGTGTTGAGTTGCAGTATTTAAAAAAACAGCTAAAACCACTACGACTAGAAGTGGACAAAACTAAAAGTCGAGCACTCACTGTAGTCACAAAGTGGGGTTTCTTCCAAAGCCTTGCCAAGGCAAAAACAATAATTTGTGTCGAGTGAAAATATTAGAAGCGCAAGGAAAGTTTCAACCAATAGAATCCTGTTTTGGATGTGGATTTTCCGTACTTTATATTAGCGGTCTTCCGCTCAGAAAAGAAATGTATGACAGATCATCGTCCTTCGTTTTTTGTATCTCGAAAATAGGAGAGTTAAAAATAGCTGATTACGGTTTCCGCAAACTGGAACGGAAACGGGCATTCAGAACTGACTACTTGTGTTTGTTAGCGTTTCGGAATTATCGAAGAGACCCAGAAACATATTTTCTGAATTTAGAAATTGCCGTAAAATTCAGACGATGTGATATGGCACGTACGTTGTTCTTACCAATCCCAAGGTTCAGCGGACTCATTTAGGTATCCGGCTTTACGTTTCCAAGTAAACTCGCACCTAACCACTTCGCGCATGTGGTTGCAACGCGCGCGTATTCGTAACACGCGGGGCCAGCACCAACAAAATACTTTTTTTTCTCTCTCTCCGCTTACCCACCGTATGTTATGATTTATTTTTTTCCTAACTTATTATCAGTGAAATACACCGTTTGGGGTTATTTAACACCATTGGTTGTAGCCAAGAAGATATGACCTCTGTGACGTGGGGGGGGGGGGGGGGGGGGGGGGGGGGGGTCATGCTCCCCTAAACATGACAGTGCCCTTCTCAAAATGTGAAAATTAAAGCACCAGAGGTTTCCAGTTTCCATCTCAGGGCATAGAATTTACAAAATTTTCTCATAGGAGCCTCCCCCACCCCACCCCCAGCAGTGGGAGGGCCATACCCAGCCCCCACCTCGGATATGCCTGTGGCATATATCGCCCCCCCCCCCCCCAAAAAAAAAAAACATAAAAAAATTATGCCCCCAGCAATGGGAGGGGGATACTGTAGGCCTGAAACGGGGTGGGTATGGCCCTCCCATTGACAGGGAGCCCCCAAACCCCCACCAATAGGGGGGGGGGGGGCATACCGACACCCACCTCGGATATTCCTGTGGCATATATGGCCCTCCCCCCAAATTATGCCTCCCAATAGGAAATCCTAGCTATGCTCTGTATGAATTGGGAAAGGGGGGGGGGGGGGTGTTGTAGGCAATCAACTGGACTTCACCAAAATATTCCCATCCCCCCACCCCCCGGAGTATGGCCACAGGTAAAATGGAATGGCGACACTTCAAAACTGAACAAACACCCCATCCAAGACTCTCTAGCCCAGTGGTGCATAGTGTGTGTGTGGGGGGGAGGGAGTTGACTGCCTCAAAGGAAATCTCTTAGGGGGTGTGAAGATATGTTGATAAAGCCATGAAATCTAGTTATCTTTTAGAAATCAGCCACTAAAAAATACTTTGCAAGGCATGGGGATAGGGCAGCAACAAAGGTTGGCCCCAGGAGTCAATCTTTGATGAGGGTGTGTTGTGTGTTGAACATGTCATGCTGGGGAAAGTTTTTAGGGTAAATTATTATCCCCCCCCCCTGCCCCCATACACTCAACCATCATCTCAAAGTGGAAGTTGCTTCCTTATCGATATCAAAGGTGCTTACGAGAGCAGGTAATGAAAACATGACAAAACAGGGATTTTGGGGGAGGGAGGGGTGCAGGGAATATAACCTCATGCTACTTTTGAAATATTGTGTTCCAATTTCTTTTTTTTTTAGCTCACCTGACTGAAAATCAGTATGGGTTATTGTTATATTTACGATCCTTCTTGGGTATCTTTGTTATCACCGTGGGATGAGAACGAGTGTTTTTGGGTGCGTTCCAAAATTCAAGATGGCCACCAGCAGCCATTTTGTACCGAAATTAGTGCAATCAGTTTTTTGTACAGAACTTTTGTATGAAAGTTCTGATTTGAATAAATTTTTGTTTGAATGTTTAGTACCATGGAATACATCACATATAATACAGGTTTTTTTCTCGTGCAGAAATTATGCAAATTAGATGAACTTTGATTTATTCAGTGCTACTTATACACAGTAAGTACACATGTCAATACGGCTCGGTCTAGAGGCTGTATTTATGAACTAATCTTCACGAAACTTCTTCGGGTACCTTTGTTATCACCCCAGGATGACAATGAGTATTTTTAGGTGCAGCCTGAAATTCAAGATGGCTGCCAGTGGCCATTTTGTACCAAAATTAGGTACAATCAGTTTTTTGTACAGAACTTTTATATGAAGGTTCTGATTTGAATAAATTTTTGAATGAATGTTTAGTAACATGGAATACATCACATATAATACAGATTTTTTTCTTGTGCAGAAATTATGCAAATTAGATGAACATTGATTTATTCAGTGCAACTTATACACAGTAAGTACACATGTCAATACGGCTCGGGCTAGAGGCTGTATTTATGAACCGATCTTCACGAAACTTCTTGAGTACCTTTGTTATCACCTTGGGATGAGAACAAGTGTTTCTGGCTGCGGTCCAAAATTCAAGATGGCCATTTTATACCAAAATTAGGTGCAATCCGTTTTTGTACAGAACTTCTAGGACTACGTTTGTTATCATCATGGGATGGTAACGAGTGCTTTTGGGCTCGGCCAAAAATTCAAAATGTCTGTCGGCAGTCATATTTACCAGAATTGCCTGTATTACATTTTTTGTACAGAACCAGTAAAGAAGATTTTTTTATGTCAGTAATGTTTGCTTTAAATTTATTGGGTGCCATTGTTATCACTGTGGTATGAGAACAAATATATTTGGGGTCAGATAGACCCATTCGGGGACTTAAAAAGGGAGATAATTAAAAAACTTTTCCCCAAACACCAGACAAAATAATGTTTCTTGAATTCAGTATCCCTAGGATGTGTATATTCAAATGTGTTGGAAGCCAAGTTCCTGTGTTAATATTTGGTGTTGTTTGGGGATGGTAAACATTAGCACAACCCGATTTTCTATTTCCAATGAGAAAAATAAAACCTCACCCGTGGGAACCCTTTGAGCTAAAGATAAAAAATTCAAATACCTATATTTTAAGAAGTACTTTACAAATATTTATTAATTAGTATGAATCAACCTTAGAAGGGTTTGAATCAAACAGGCCAAAACAATTGCTAACATTTTGGCTTATGGTGCACCATACAAGGTTCCCCATTATAACATTAACCCCATGGAGATTTCTTTTCTAGTTTAGCATCCAACTGTCACCCACCTTTACAATACTTTACCTGTACATTTGTTACAGGCTACTGTCAATATTTATGTACAGACCTTTACAATAATTTACATGTACCTTTGTTATCAGGTCATTACCTGGATGTGTGTCATTGCTGTGTCACATACTATACATGTACCTGTCTTACAAAAGCTGAGCTACAGTGCCATTGACACTTTCATTTGGAGTCACATGAGAAACCCCAGGAACTAAAAAAAAAGGGTTGATGCCCATATTTCCAGAACTATACAAGACTGATATTTGTTATTTGGCAAGAAGCTTCCTCAGGAGTAGTAGAATGTATGCGGCTGAAAAACTGTTATTGGTTGTTTCTGGTGGTAACCTGTGGGGATCCCAATTTAACACTATTGGTAATGAGCGAAAAAAAAATCACCCTTAACTCTTTTCAGAACCAGGTGGTCAATTTGAACCAATTTGGTACACAGTATTATTGGGTGACATGTACTTGATTGATGCCAAAATTATGTACAAAAACAAAACAAACAAAACAAATTCTGCTCCTCCCATATCATGGTCAAAAATAGAAAATGTTTTCAGATACCCATATTTCCTATACTAGTTGAGACAGTTACTTGTTATTTAGTCAAAATTGTCCTCAAGTGTTGGTTTGCTATTTTCATAACAGTAAAATGTCAAAACAAATATGTTCAGTTCACAGCTGGAACCAAACTCTCAAGCCAGTAGTCAAATTCTGTAAGGAATCTGATGCTGTTATGGCCTGGAACCTGTCTAGCCCATAAATATTCCATTGCTTTTGTTTTAAATTGAATAATATGGAATATTTCAATTGGTCGGAAAAACAAATCTATGGTTTACTTTTCCAACCAACTGAAATATTCCAGACAATTGAGTCTAAAAGTACCATAAACATTCATTTTCTTCGAATCAACACAAGAAATGTTTCTCAATCAAGAATTGATTTGACTGAATCTTTAATGACTTTACAATTCTGTTAAACGGGCGCGATGGTGTTGGTTCTCGTCAGATCACTGAAGTTAAGCAAGGCTGAACCTGGTTAGTCCTTGGATGGGTGACCGTCTATGCGATTGATTCAGACTCCTGCGGTGTGTCCTTGGGCAAGTCACTTAACCCTGATTGTCCATATGGGGGCACAATGACGCCATGTACTAAGGCATACAGCACATCCATGGTGCACATGTCTTCAACCAATCTAACCCTGTCTGTGCTGCAGTGTGGAGTTACGATGTTGGGGAGCTGGCAGCTGCTCATTGTTGCTTGGTAGTTCTCTCCGGGTACTCCGGCTTCCTCCACCTGTTAAAGTGTCATTAAACCCTAGCAAATAAATAAATAATACTGTTAGACTTGGGAAAGCGGTGGCTCATTGGTAGACTGTTGGGACTTCTATGCTAGAGGTCCTGAGTTCGATCTCCAACCGGGCCAACCCACGTTGAGTCCTTGGGCAAGGCACTTTATCCCGGTTGCCGACATGGGGGCACGATGATGCTGTGTACTAAGGCGTACTGCACATCGATGGTCCACATGTCTTCAACCGTTGTAACCCTGCTTGAGCGGAGTTTGAACAGAGTTAGAATGTTGAGGAGCTGACAGCTGCTCGTCGCTGCTCCGGGTACTCCGGCTTCCTCCATCCGTAAAACTGTCACAGTCAGAGATCAGCTATCATGCATAAGTATGTGACCTTAAGCACCAATAAATAAATAAATAAATACTGTTAGGCTTGTTTGTAAACTATATTCTTATGAATGCTCTATGGCTGTAGTTTCATCATTATGCCACGTAGTTCTACCAGTTATGTTACCAGTAATATCTTGTAGTTCTCAAGGCAAATTAGATACTAAAAGATTGGAATATCTCTAACTGGATCATGAAAGAATATCTGTATTAACCAACTGGTAGTCTGTGTACAAACTTTATGAAAAGTTGTTGAACAAACAGCCCATAACAGCATCAGATTCTTTACAGACTGGCGGTCTGAGAGCTTCAGTTAGTACATGTGCTTTATAAAGCTTGTATGAATTCAGTGTTCTATTATTTTTATTCTTTTCAGAAAATACAATGTACCAGTATTTTGTAAAAATTGTGCCAACAACCTATACTGGAATAGATGGAAAGGTAATATTTACTAATTTTTCACTCAAAATTTGAATGTGTATCAGAGACATGTTTGGGAACATTATGATTGACATAAAGTATGTGTACACAGTGGAGGTGCATGTAGGAAATGATTTTGGGATGCTTCAAGATTGTTATGCTGTCACAAATAAAATATTTAGATATTAAGTAGGGTGCTAGAAGCCCCTAATTGAGCTTTATTATGAAGTGCAGACACATGTACTGTAACTTAACTCTTAGAAGCTGGGAGTCGAGTTTTCTTGCCTGTGATGTGATACGGCAGGTAATCTGGCTGTGATGGTTCAGCTATCTTTGTGCTGGGGGAGAATTAAACACTGAGCAGGTGCTTCTAGTCAAGTGTCGTCTGCCTGAATAGGCAGACGACACTTGACTAGAAGCACCTGCTTCACTGTAAGTTTTTCACGGTATGTCATGTTCAATAAATTAATTCTGATTCCCCGGCTTCAAAGAGTTAAAGGCTTCATATTCAGTGGACTTATCTTTTGAAGTGATATTATTTAATTTTAGGTTGGAAACGAATGAAATTATCTCACAACACAAAATCTGGGGAAATTGACAAATGTCTCTGAATTAAGGATTGGGAGTGTTTTTGGTCCTGACAATTATACACTACATGTGGAATCCTGGGATGTGGTGTAGTGCTTGTTTTCTGAAGTAAACATGTTCTGTTTTTCTGGTAAAAAGGACCTGGCGACTAATGCCTGGGGGTGGAAGTCCTCTATAGTTGAAAGTGCAGGTGTAATTGAACAATTGGCTGCACTTGACTTTACACTTGTTTTGCACTAATGATATAGCCACAGCTGCTGAAAGTTAATTAGTTACTTTAGATAAATTAAGTGACCTTAAGTAAGTAATAAATAAATAGACCTATGTAATAATTGAACATCATAAAGCGAGAGAAGTAGTTGTGTAGCTTTGGGGGGAGGGGGGGGGGGGGGCTTGGCCTCCCCCTAAAAATTTGCTTCCCCCAAAATGGTCACTAATATAGGGGCTACAGAAGCTGCAGATTCACTCTTAGAGTACTAAATTTTGCAAAATTTTCTCGGGGATGTGGGGAGGGGGTGAGTCTTAACTAGGGCCCTCTGGTCATTGCCCCCTCCAGTTACTGCCCTCTTGTCATTGCACCCTCCTCCCACTTCGTTTCAGGGGCAATGACTGGAGAGTCCTAGTTAGGACTAAGGGAGGCCCCCAAAACCTCACCCAACAGCCTTTCAAATATCATCTTTGCCCCCCCCCCCCCCCCCCCCCCCCCCCTTCAAAAAAAAAATGGCTAGGGCACCCCCTATTATAGAATCCTGGCTACAAGCCTGGAGAGTAGCAAAAATAAAAAGATTTCAGCTGGCACGTTGTTGCTTGGAATATATGGGGTCGACCTTGCTGTTGCTGCACTAAAAAAATATATTTCATATTACCCATCTGGTATCATCATTTCCAAATGTTACAAGGATGTGAATTTTATCTTAATTAGAACACAGAATGTTTGTGTTTACGGTCACATATTTCTGCACAATGGCTAATCGTGACTGTAACATAGATATAAACAAACACAGCTTCACTTCCTGGAGTTCTCATGGGGGAGATGTGTTACTGGAAAAGTACCTATTACTTACATTTTGTCATTATATATTGAGGCTTATTTTAAGATAGCTGTATGGAGTATTTGTCATTTTTGATCCTGATAAAACCAATCAATTACATAATTTCTTGGAAAGCTATCTCTGAAAGCTTAAAGATACTGGTATTATCAATGAAGGGAGATGGAATAATTACTTTTTTCAACAAATTACAAACACAGATATAATACCAAAGAATGGAAATGCAGTTGAGTAAATAAACTGAAATTTTGTTTTCATTTTTAGCTCACCTGACCCAAAAGGCTGATGTGAACCAAACTTGGCAGGACTGGTCTATGGGAGGTCCTCCACAAACGATCCTCATTTTGTTCCCATCGGATGAAAAACATGGCTGCCAGAGGCATTCTTTGATTCTGATTTGTGGATTTTCAAAAATCTTCTTCTCTGAAACTAGAAGGCCAAATGTTTTTGGAACTTCACAGGATTGATGACTGGGACACTCTCTACTAATGATCCTCATTTAATGTTGATCGGGTTGGAAATGTGGCAGCAATTGTGGTTTATAGTTACCATAGAAGCCGTATGGGAAATCACATTTTCAACTTTTTCTCCTGTACTACTGAGCCGATGCGAACCAAGCTTGGCAGAAATGGTCTATTGGTGGTCCTCTACTAGGGAAGCAGGCTGCAAAAAAATGGTAAGGTCTGCAGTCCAGGGCCAGCCCGCAAACTGGACCAGACTGCCATCATTGGACCGATTCGGACCGGTCCACACATGGCGGTCCAGTTTGCAGACTTTAATACATAGATGTATGTCTAGCTTTACCACTGGGGTTATCTGGTACGGAAATCCGAAGCTTCCTTCAATAACCAGTCAATAGACTCAATACACAGCATCGCAAATGTCTAGTCATCTGGTGTGAGATCTCATAACAGCTTGTCAGATACATTCTTTGATGTCGGTGACATCAAACGACAGTGACTTCACTGACTTGTGAGTACTGCCTCTGTCTTTTGATTCCACCAACTTCAGAGAATGCCCTGATTGGAATGCACTTGGTTTAATAACAATCTAACAATCTTCAATCACGACCATGTCACATGGCAAACTTTCACTGACTTGAGTGTTGGGCCGTTGGTAGATGCCAGATGGTTCCAAATAAATCATTTGTAATTCTGTGACTTTACCTACTGGTCGTTTGTTTAAAATATAGCTTAACCAGTTGTTAAAATTTAAAATATTAATGGAGCCTTCTAGAGAGTTGCATGATACTCAGTCTAGTGAAATTAATTTGCTAGTGACAATGACTGATGTCAGACAAGATAGCGAATTTGGAATTCCCATGTCAAGTTGTCAACCAACTCTCATAGACTCGTATACATTTCATAGGCATTCTTCAATTCTGATTGATGGATTTTCAAAAATCTTATCCTCTGAAACTGCAAGGCCAGATCTTTTGAAACTTCACATGCTTGATGACTGGGACATCCCCTACCAATGATCCTCATTTAATATTGATCGGGTTGCAAACATGGCTGCAATTGCAGCTCATAGAAATCACAGTTTCATCTTCTTCTCTGGAACTACTGAGGTGATGTGAACAAAACTTGGCAGGAAAAGTCTATGGGAGGTCCTCTACAAATGGTCCTCATTTTATTTCTGTGAGATGATAAACTTGGACACCAGAGGCATTCTTTGATTCTGATTGGTAGATTTTCAAAAATCTTCTTCTCGGAAACCACAAGGCCACATGTTTTGTAACTTCACATGATTGATGACTAGGACACCCTCTACCAACAACCCGCATGTAATGTTGATTGGGTTGCAAACATGGCCACAATTAGGAAATGGGAAATCATATTTTTATCTTCTCATCTGAAACTACTTGGCCAATGTGAACCAAACTTGGCACAAATAATGTATGGAAAGTCCTGTGAAAACAATCCACATTCTGTTTTGTACAGATGAAGGAGCATGGCAGCCAGCTGCATTATTTGATTTTGATTAGAATAACTGAGGGATATGTAGTTCTGCCAGGTGAGTGATTACAGGCTCTTTAGAGCCTCTTATTTTATTGAACACCAAAATAAGAAAACATTCTTTTTGGGGTTTTTTCAGACAGTACTTACAAATCAGTATTCAGTTACAAAACATTCCAAGGTTGTAGGAGGCATGACTGGTGAACAAGGTCTACCTGGAGTATTTGTTATGTATGAATTATCTCCCATGATGGTAAAATATACAGAAAAACAGAGGTTTGTTTTATTATATGCCATATTATAAATTTCCATGTTTTCAATTTTGAAACTTAATTTTAACCCTGCCATCATGTCACTGGCATCAGTTGGAATAGTCCATATTATTTGAGGGTTGAGGAACTAGTATATGTCCTGGGGCTGTACTTTAGAAGATTTTCAATGTTCATTTGTCCTTAAAAACCTTGTAAGTCTTTGAATCGAAAATAAGTTCTGTTTCCAAGCCTACGAAAGTAAATGAAATTTGTTCATGAGCTTTGAAAGTCTAATTTTTTAAAATGTGTCAAAGTTTTCATCTCGGCTGCACAGCATCGAATGCTGTGCAACAGATATTAAATGTTTGAAGCATTTTTTGACATGACTGGTATATCCTGGTTTGAAGCAAACATCCATGTATATTTTTGATTTATGATTACAAACAGTCCTTTTAATATACCCCCACACTCAAAGAGAATGGGGCTGGGGGAGGGGTTATTATAGATTACATTTGCCTGTCCATCCCTGTGTCCATCTATCTGTCAATGCATCCATCTGTCTGCAACAATATCTTACCAGTGATTGTACAGATTTAAATTACATTTGGTATGTGGGATCCTTGTGACAAGTCACTTCTGCACATGTTATAAAAAAGTTGCTTATTTTTAATTCATAAAGTCCTTACATAAAGTCCTTACTTTATTTTTAATTCATTTATGGTACATCGGTCCAGGGCTTCAGTGGTGGTATGAATTGTCTCCAGCAATAGCTCTTGTTGTAACTGATATCTATATTCGTAACTCCTTGTATGCTGCTGGCAGATATTCCTGCCCAGGATAAGCATTCCTTTGTCATTAACCCTTTACCCAATGTAACGGCCAATACCAGTCTGCGCTATTCACAAAAATCACCTATTAATTTTCATTATTTTTTCAGTTTTTGTCTCAAAAACATAGGTTATGACCCCTCTTTGGAATTGGCTCGTTGAGCTCAATGAGGGGGTCATAACCTATGTTTTTTGAGACAAAAAATGAAAAAAAAACTAGTTATTCAAGAATTTTGTTTGCAAGTGTCATCTGCTTTTTTAGGTTAGGTTAAAACAAGTAAAATTTGAGGATATTTAACAAAATTTTCCCTTGTAAATTCTATCAACTTTTTAACCAAAGAATTCACAGCAGCCATGACTAGATTTGATAAAATATATTTTATGTATATTGTAAAATTACTCAGCAGGTAAAGAGTTAATCAAAAGTAGACTGAAAACTACATGTATATCAATCGAGCATGGAATATTTTAAAAATTGTCTAAAAGTCCTTGAAAATGGGTTAAAAGTCCTTGAATTAACCTCATCATTAAGACGATGAACTCTGGTTATTGTATGGTCTGTGCCTCACAAATTCGCTGAGTCACTATTTATTTTTAGCTCACCTGACTTTCAGTCAGGAGAGCTATAGTGATCACTCACCGTCCGTCGTCCGTCGTCCTGCGTCCGTCGTCCGTCGTCCGTGAACATGGTGTTTGCATCTTCTCCTCCCAAACCGCTGAACCAATTTAATTGATATTTGAGATAATAGTTTCTTATGACATCGCAATTTGATTTTGTTCAAATCAAGTTGCCCCGCCCGTGGGTAGGGCCACACCCAAAAAGTGTGCTGAAATCTTAAAAAATCTTCTTCTCATGAACCAGCAGTAGCAGAGACTTGATATTTGGTGTGCAGCATCCTTTTGAGGTGTAGACTCAGATTTGTTCAAGAGAAGTTTGTGGGGCTATACTTGGCATCGTTATGGGAGGGGCAAAATTTTTGGCCCCGCCCAAAATTTCTATTTTCCAAACCGAGAGGCTGATTTGAACCAAATTTTATGTGAGGGCTTATTGGGTCATAAGTAACTAATTTATGCTGATTTTTTTTTTCCCGTAGCCCCATGGGAACCGCAGGAGCTAAAAATAGAAAAAAATTAAAACGCCCATATCTCCAAAACTGCACGGCACCGAGAATTTTTATTTGGTGTGAAGCTTCCTTAGGACCAACAGAAAGAATTGGTAAAAAAAAATTGCCATCGGTTTTATCATAGGGTACAGTTTCGGGACATTGAAAAAGTGCTGAGTCAGCACTTTTTAACACTGTAGGCAATGGGAAAAACATTAAAAAATCTTCTCCAGATCCAGCAGGCAGAATCTTTTGATATTTGGTATGCAACATTGGAGGGTGGATCTGATTCAGGTTTGTTCAAATCGGCCCCCTGGGTTCATATTTGGGCTCAGTATAGGAGCCCGATTTCGAACTTAGTGCATTTCAGGCAAATTTATTAAAAAATCTTCTTCTCCAGATCCAGCAGGCAGAATCTTTTGATATTTGGTATGCAACATTGTGGGGTGGATCTGATTCAAGTTTGTTCAAATCGGCCCCCTGGGTTTATATTTGGGCTCAGTATAGGAGCCCAAATTTGAACTTACTGCATTTCAGGCAAATTTCTTTGAAAATCTTCTTCTCCAGATCCAGCAGGCAGAATCTTTTGATATTTGGTATGCAACATTGTGGGGTGGATCTGATTCAAGTTTGTTCAAATCGGCCCCTTGGGTTTATATTTGGGCTCTGTATAGGAGCCCAAATTTGAACTTAGTGCATTTCAGGCAAATTTCTTTGAAAATCTTCTTCTCAAGATCCAGCAGGCAGAATCTTATGATATTGGGTATGCAACATTGTGGGGTGGATCTGATTCAAGTTTGTTCAAATCGGCCCCTTGGGTTTATATTTGGGCTCAGTATAGGAGCCAAAATTTGAACTTAGTGCATTTCAGGCAAATTTCTTAAAAAATCTTCTTCTCCAGATCCAGCAGACAGAATCTTTTGATATTTGGTATGCAACATTGTGGGGTGGATCTGATTCTATTTTGTTCAAATCGGCTCCCTAGATTCATATTTGGGCTCACTATAGAAGCTCGAATTTGAACTTAGTGCATTTCAGGCAAATTTCTTCAAAAATCTTCTTCTCCAGATCCTGCAGGCAGAATCTTTTGATATTTGGTATGCAACATTGTGGGGTGGATCTGATTCCAGTTTGTTCAAATCGGCCACCTGGATTCATATTTGGGCTCACTATAGAAGCCCAAATTCGAACTTAGTGCATTTCAGGCAAATTTCTTTGAAAATCTTCTTCTCAAGATCCAGCAGGCAGAATCTTGTGATATTTGGTATGCAGCATCCTTAGGGGGGTGAGATTCAAGTTTGTTCAAGCCATGTCCCTAGGTCCATATTTGGGCTCACTGTGGGAGCTTGAATTGTAACTTTGTTCGAAATGAGGAATTTTCTTAAAAAATCTTCTTCTTCAGATCCAGCAGTCGGAATGGTTTGATATGTGGTGAGTAGCATCCTTGGGGGGAGGGGGGATTCAAGTGTGTTAAAGCCAAGTCCATGGGTCCATATTTGGGCTCCCTGTGGGAGCCCAAATTATAACTTAGTCAATATGAGGAATTTTTCTTTAAAAA
Organism: Pictodentalium vernedei; assembly: GCA_031216915.1. NCBI lineage: Eukaryota > Metazoa > Mollusca > Scaphopoda > Dentaliida > Dentaliidae > Pictodentalium > Pictodentalium vernedei. The sequence goes on along the minus strand of CM062291.1, from coordinate 358,772,424 downwards.
TCTTCTTCTTCAGATTCAGCAGTTGGAATGTTTTGATATTTGGCATGGAGCAACCTTAGGGGGCTGAGATTCAAGTTTGTTCAAGCCAAGTCCCTTGGTTCATATTTAGGCGCACTATGGGAGCCTGAATGACAACTTAGTTGAAAATGAGGAATTTTATTTAAAAATCTTCAGATCCAGCAGATGAATGCTTTTGATATTTTTTATGCAGCATCTTTAGGGGGGTAAGATTCAAGTTTGTTCAAGCCATGTCCCTAGGTCCATATTTGGGCTGATTGTGGGAGCTCGAATTGTAACTTGGTTCAAAATGAGGAATTTTCTTTAAAAATCTTCTTCTTCAGATCCAGCAGTCGGAATGTTTTGATATTTGGTGTGCAGAATCCTTAGGGGTGTGAGATTCAGGTTTGTTAAAGCCAAGTCCCTGGGTTCATATATGGGCTTCCTGTGGGAGCCCGAATTATGACTTAGTTCAGTATGAGGAATATTCTTTAAAAATCTTTTTTTAGATCCACTGGTCAGAATATTTGGATATTTGGTTTCAGCTTTTCTTAGGAGGAGCAGATGCAACTTGTGGAAATCAATTCTCTGGGTTGCTATTTAGGCTACCATGTCAGGTGAGTGCCCTCAGGCCCCCTGGGGCCTCTTGTATGAAATTATGACCTATCATGATCATGGAATGTAAAGGCGGGATTTTTTTTTTTTTTAATCTTCCTATCATAACATGATGAAAACATACAACCAGAAGTAACATTTTTTGCCTATGTACTAAGCAGTGGTGGGTAGATCCAGGATTTTGAGTTGGTGTGCAGGGGGGGGGGGGGGGAGAGGAGGGGGGGGGACACCAAATTTGCATCACCTGTCATACATAACGGCAAGTTAGGGTTAGGGAGTTTGGGTATGGGTGGGGGTCCGATCTGGAGGCATCCCTGCAGAAAATTTTGGAAAATGGATGGTCCATTGTTTTCTTTGTGGTAGGTATATGTGTATCCATGCGGATATCTTATCACAGATAATATCTGGTCTTGATGCTTGTGAAAAGAATTTGAGTTACAAGAAGTGAGGCATGGGTGGGGGCTGGGAGGGGGAGGGAGGGAGCACTGGTGAAATTCACTCCACCTTTGTTTCAATTAGAGATCATAAGCTGTGTTTTTGAGTCCAAAATTGAAAACATAACAGATTTTGAAAGTCCTTTTTTGTGAGCATTAGTTAGTAGTGGCCGCTGGGTAAAGGATTATAAAAACCTAAGCACAAATGAAGTTTCAACCAATGAGCCCCAGATTCATATGGAGGTTCATTAGTTGAAATCTTGCTTGTTCTTATTCTCAGAATATAGGTTGTTTGATGCATGGGAAATCCACCTTATGGGTGTTTCACAAGTAAGCCAGTCACCATGCACTGTTTATTATGCCCCCGACCTCGGATGGAGTTTTCGGTGGGCATATAGTACAGGGCTACATCTGTACAAACAGATGTAGCCCTGTACTATATGCCCACCGAAAGGCATTAATTTGGTTGTCAGATTTTGATGTCCTATGGTATGGTAGCAGACCAGCATGGGGGAAATATTCAAATATTTTGGGTTTCATCCACTCATACATACTAGAGTTATGGCTCTTGTTACACTTAAAAAACGTTCGATATGAATATTTTGCATTATAACTCAATCATCACTATTCAGATTTTAATGTCCTTTCGTGGGGCGACAGATCAGTATGGAGGAAAGGATATCCAAATATTGTGTTTTTTGTCCAATCATGCATACCAGAGTTATTGCCCTAGTTACACTTAGAAAACTCCCTGTGTGAACATTTGTTGTTGGATTTTGATGTCCTTTAGTATGGTGTCCGAGAGAGAGCAGGTTGTGGAAAAGGATATCCAAATATTGTGAGTTTTGTCCATGGATGCTTACAACAGTTATGCCCCTTGTTAGACTTAGTAACAACTGTCCTTATGAACTTTTTGCATTGATGTTTTTTTGTTCATGGAAATCGTTATTGAATGGCTGCAGAATATTAAATAATGTTGAATGAGCAAGTAAGGGGAGTTCATACAAGTTAGTCTACATGTGTCTTCATTTGTTTGTTCAGAGTGGCAGAGGTTTAAGCATCTTGCAAATTGCCTCCACTCCAATGAGCAGCATGTGATATCTGTGACAGGAAGGGGCATATGCAGTGCTTTGCCCTACTGTCTTATCCTATATATAGAGTTATGTTATGGTGAAGTTTATTTTTTCATTTCAGATCTTTTATGCATTTTCTAACTGGAGTGTGTGCAATAATAGGTGGAGTTTTTACAGGTAGGCTTATTGTTGACTTTCATAGAATTAAGTCCACCCTGGATACAAGCACTCAAGCTGCCAGTCTAATTCAGCAAGAAATTTAACTCTATTATGGCCTGGAACCAGTCTAGCTCTCAAATAGGTCATTTCCTATGTTTAGATTCACTAATCTGGATATTTCAGTTGGTTGGAAAAGCGAACCTACAGTTCGCTTTTAGGACCAACTGATATATTCCGGACGAATGAATCAGAAAAAATTTCATAACGATTCATTTTCTGTGAATCAAAGCTAGAAATGTTGCTCAATTGAGACTTAATTTGATCAACATTTTTGATGACATTACAATTGGATATGAAGATTCACCACAGTCAGAGTTTTATGATTATGCCACAAACAGTTCCACAAATTATGTTAATATCTGGATGTTTTCAAGGGAAATTAAATACTTATTGATTGGAATATCTATAACTGGGGCAGGAAAGAATACCTGTATATCTTTGTAAGAGAAGGCACATCACATTACATCAGTGATCACCTTATGCAAATTTCCACAAAAACTGGGTAAACAAACAGTCATAACAGTGTCAAATTCTGTACAGAATTAGACTGTTGACCAACGGTTCTGCTCTACAGTTTTGCACTGTTGCACAAGAAAATTCTAAACTAAGGGCATATGTTGAAACTAATGCCATGTAAATTGGAAATGTATTTTTAGTATCAGATGTATGATTACATTAGGCTATTTGTTGAACAACAGAATTTGAAGTTTTGGTCATAGGGTTGGGGCCTGATGCATAGGAGTAAATTACCAGAGGAATTATGGGAAACAGTGGCTTTGAAAAAATTGACTATTTTTCAAAATGTAATTTTTACTCGGAGTTGTTACCAGTAATGTAACTAAAAAATGAGACTGAAACATATAATTTTTTTTACATTTTAGAAACGGGGGATGATATGCTCAATGGGTAGGTAAGTGGGGGTAGTGGGGAAATACTGTTTTTGAGGCTGCTGTGTGATTGAAAATTTGACACTAAAATATTTCACTGACATTCAGATTGTTTATATCTACTTTGGCAGATCGTGTTTTATGTTTTTAGTGGCTTTGAAAAATGTAATACATGTTTTGATTTAAATAACTAAGTTAAAGAATATTCACTTTTGAAGACAGTGTATAGCATGTCATTTTTGGAAATGCCTGGAAAACTGTGGAGCAAAACTTCAGAGCTTGCCCCAGATACTGAGTGGGTACATTACATTGTGTGCAGTGGGGATCATCACTAGAACTAGCTTTTCCATCTAGACAAATCTTATATTCTGTGAAAAGAAAAATACTAATAGTAACAAAAATATACAAACAGACCTCTATGTTCAGCCTATAGGTCTATTAGCTGAAACTGGGCTCAAGTGTCTTATGCTTTTTCAAAGAATGTTACTTATTGACTGGCTGGATCCACTCCATGGGTTTTTCAGTGGTAGTTCACTTTCCACAAATTGTATATATGCATATACTATGGCTCAGTGTTGGAGTAACAGTTTGCATTTTTTTTTCTGATTCAAGCATACTTTTTGGTTGAGTTGTGTTAACAACCGAGACCTATGGTTTCTGATGGTCAGTGTGTGTCCAGGCTTCTGTGTGGGGGCGTCTTTGTGCCCGGGTGAGCGTCCTTGCACTGTTAGTGCAATAACTTGAACAGACATTCTCCAATTTGACTAATATATACCACATACGGGTCTTTTCCAATATTACTGGCCCCGACCCGATTTTTCAACACAGAGTTATGTGCTTTAATTAGTCAATTTTTACAACATTTTGAGATCATTAGCTCAATAACTTGAACACATGTTCTCCGATTTGACTAATATTTGCCATACAGGTCTTTTGCAGTAATATCTCAAGCAAGTTGGAAAACGGGGCTGGCCCGGTTTTTTGTTACAGAGTTATGGGTCATAATTAGTCATTTGATCTCTTTAGCGCAATATCTTGAGCACACATTCTCCGATTTGACTAATATTTGCCATACAGGTCTTTTGCAATAATATCTCAAGCAGGTTCGAAAACTGGGACAACTCGATTTTTCGTTACAGAGTTATGGGCCTTAATTAATTTTTACAAATTCTGAACTTAATTAATTTTTACAAATTCTGAACTTAATAGCATTAAAACTTGACCAAAGGCTCCAGATTTGACTATCTGCATATGATTGATAACCGGATTATGGACATGCAATAATCTCCGATTGCCACCACAACTCAGTCCCTGCATCTCCGATGCACATCTCTTGTTTTAATATTGTTATTATGATTTTGCTTTCAGCAAGAGGGTTGGTTGACACTTGTGGGGAACATGAAATATACTACATATAATTTCTGTCTTTCATCAGAACTCTCTGCTTCCTAAACCCATGATTGGTTGGTACAGGGTATTTCACACACTCCCAAGGAAGAAAATCCAGGATGTTCAAGAACTTCTCATGGGTATTTTCAAGTACATCGTGGGTCCTTCATCTAAATTTATTTATTAATATGTCACATTTGTTAACAATTCCTATGCATGTACTGCAAACTAATAATACATATACCTGCTCCTGACACTGATCCTTGGGAAGTTCTCCAAAATAGCTTCCCAAGAATCACTGCCTGGTGCTGGTACTTTTTCATTGGATAAATCCTCCCCTCCCCACACCCCAGATTATGAAACAGAAAATACACAAAAATCAAATTTTGTATGAATGAATGAAACTTTAGTTTGCAGCATACACAAGGACAATATCAGTTTAACAAAACAAATAACAAACTAAGTGTCCACTGCTTGGAAATGGCTTAGCTGGAGAGGTTGTCTTCCTGCCATTCCCAATGAATACATTGCATTCAAAATAAGCTCAGCAATTACCCAAATATATTTTCACAGACTTGCCATGATTTTTCCCAAAGAAAGTCTGATTTTTAAGCAAGCACTTTCAAAGGCCTTGAAATTCAGTTTTAAAACTCAAACACCTTTAATTATTTTCAATGATCCGTATGAACCTTGTATTGTGATATCCAATTTCTGACAAGTTTTTCTAGTTGATTGTGAAATTATCAACTATTCCTTCATTTCTGCTGCATGATTCTGCAAATAGAAAACATTCATTTGCCATCATCCCTTCGTGAAAAAAGCATGAGTTACCGGATTTGAAAATTTATGAATCAGGAAGCTGATTCAATGTTGATCTAAAATCAGGCCATCGATGACGACATCAAATTGAATCTTTGAAGCTTCACAGGGTTCTAGTGAGAACTGATTGTCTGCTAGTCATAGTTTTCAGATATGTTAACCCTTTACCTAACATAAAAGCAGACGACACTTGCAAAAAAAATTTTTGATTAACTAATATTTTTTCATTTTTTGTCTCAAAAACATAGGTTATGACCCCTCATTGGAATGAGCTCGATGAGCTCGTTCCAAAGAGGGGTCATAACCTATGTTTTTGAAACAAAAAATGAAAATTAATTGGCCATTTTTTAGAATAGGACTGACTGGTTCTGGCCGTTTCATTGGGTAACGGGTTAAATGTCTGTGTATCTTTATTACAGATTTTTTTATCAATAAAATACATTGAAAATAGACAGAAGTCGCATTGAGAGGGCATATCAGAACTTCCATTAAAAAATTGCCTTCACTTCCTAAGGTAGTGCGGTTTCAGCCACTGATGATAATTTATTGTTCTTCCTGTCAATATTTTATAATTTTTTTTCTTTTTTCAGTTGCGAGTCTAATTGATGCAATGATTTACCATTCTGCAAGAGCTATACAGAAAAAAATTGATCTTGGAAAAGCGTCATGATAATAATTCTATCAACTAGATTCTCATATTTAATGATATTTTTGGATATTTGATCATTGTAAAATCCTTCAAGAACTAACATCCATATATATATACACTGTGCATGGACCAAGTAAGATCCATAAGTCATGTCTCTACTGATAAATGCTTAAAGCCACAGTAGTGGGCACAGATCTTGGTGATTCATTCAATTTGAGCCAATTTGGAAATCTTTGAATCATTGAGATGTTCACAAAATCCTACCAAGGCCTTAAAAAATATACGTTTGTTTCCGCTAAACCAACCGACCCTATTTCAAACTGCCGAGTCTAAGCATTTTATTGAAATCGCAAAAAAAAAATGAAAAAAATGGTTGCATTCTAAATCGCGCCACATATACTGAACGTCAAAAAATTAAGAAAAAAAGAAACCTTATTTTATATAAAAGCCTATTGAGCCACAGAATTTCTTCATAATATAATATTCAGCAGTCCTCTTATTCTCACTTTATCATGACACAAGGTCAGGAAGTGTTAAAATTAGCACACCTCAGCACTTGTAATAAATTGCCTTTTTAAGTGATTGTGGTAATGGACTGGCTAAGTAACATCATATTTGTCTTGGCTAAGAATGCACAAATGACAAATGCACAAATGACTTGCTTTTTTTTGTTTATTTGAATACAATAACTTTGGTCTTGTATGAAACACTTTTGGGCACACTATGTTGAAGGCATGATGCTATCGTGACGTCAGCATGTGCAAAAAGCCTATCACTTTAAAGTACAAGTATCAATTTTCAGGGAATCTCTTGGCATTTCCCAAGGAAAATTTCCAGGTTTTAAATAGCAGGCATTCCATTGGTTGAAATGTACAATGTGATTAACTATGCATGCTTACTGGAATACAGTCCATGTGTCTTGTTTCAAATTCGAGGTAAACAATATTCAATCACTTGCATAATAATGGTCACTGTTGAGACAAAACACTTGAACAGAAGAAGAAGAAAAGTATTACAGAAACGTTTCCTGGTCTGTGAGGGCAGACAGAGCGGTAAAAGGGGAAAAGACCCAAATTTAAACCAACATTAATCCACACTAGTCAAGTAAAATCACCTATTGTAAACCGTGATATTAACGCTATTTGAAATTTACATACCGCCTAACCAGGATAAAACCAACTTTTCCAGGTACCAATTATGATTTAATTCGCCAGTATCGGTGACGGTAATATTGACAATTTTATCGATTATAGTCGGTATACCATAAAACCATACAGCACTACAAAGAGGTCTATTTTATGTTGAAAAAGTTATAAACTGAGTTAAGGGAACTGCATTCTGGAAAATAAAAAAAGAAGTTTTTCTGACCTATCAACACTATTTTTTTTCATCACGTTAGTGAAAACAAACATATATATTTTTTAGGCCCAAGTATCTCCTCTTGAAATCTCCTATCATTACATTCATCAGATCTCCTGTAAAAGAGACCTGATGATAGAAGAAGAATTCAAGTAGATTCTGCTTCTGAAATTACTTAGATTCTGAAATATTCTGCCTTTTCCCCATCTTACTCAAACAGATGAGTCACCGATTAATCCTTAATCCAACGCAGACGATATCAACATTTATTATTTTAAATAACATTTTAAAAAATTTTTCAAAAGATTTCAACCAAACCATATCATGTGACCCCTCATTGGAATGAGCTCGATGAGCTCGTTCCAAGGAGAGGTCACATGATTTTTTCAACTTAGAAGTCCCCTTTTTAGTAAATCACTTCTTGGTAGGGGATACCGTTGGTGTTTCATCTTGTTCAATTCAATTCAAAATCCTCTACCTGATTTGATTCAACACGAAATTTGAGATTCTCAGAACCCTACAATATAAGCATAGTTGCTTAATGTGATATTAATTCTCAATAAACATAAAAACCAACAGACATTATAAACTATTTACATACCTGGGAGCATGGTGGCTCAATGGTTATGGCATTGGATTTCCAACTGAAAGGTCCACGGGTCAATCCCCAGTCAGGGTAACTGTGTTTACCCTTGGGAAAGGCACTTGATCCTGATTACCCATGTGGGGGCATAGTGGCGCTGTGTACTAATATTGCACGTCAGTGGTGCTCTGGTCTTCAACCAATGCTAACCCTGCTTGTGTGGTGTTAGTACATTGGAAGTTTGATGGTTGCTTGGTGGTTCTCTCCGGTACTCCAGCTTTCTCCACCTGTAAAACTGTCTGACACGAGGCGATCCTGGCTGTTGAAAGTGTCTTTAAACCCCAGTCAATAAATAAATAAATTTACCAAATTTTTCAAATCCTTCCTGCATCAATGGCATCTTTTCTTTACTCTGGGTAGCTTTTTGTTTTGAAAGTCTCCCAAAACTCCTTTGTAACAGTCTTCACTAAGACAACTTTGGGATGATCTTGACCTTTTCAAGGACACACTGTACATTTTCCAAATCTTTTCACAAAGTTTTTGATTCTTTTATCTTGAAAACAGAATTTATTTGGTGAGTAATGTTGTGGTCAAGCCTGGAAATAAGCAGACTGTCAACGCGAGAATGAGATTCTCAGAGGGGGTATTTGGTGATGCTACCCTGCAGAGCAGGATAGCATTACTAAATTTACCCTCTGTGAACCTCAGTCTGAATCATGGTCTCACGCCTAAACAGAAAGAGGATAAATTGGGGGATTCTAGACCACTGTACGAGTCCATGTCCTGAGCAAAAACCTACGGGAGCAAACATTTGCTCCCGGCATTCAGTTTACGAGAGCAATTGGTACCCGTGCACTTCAATCAGTTAAATTCCACTGGACCTTGTTTTTAACCCTTTACCTAACATGAAAAGCAGACGTCACTTGCAAACAAAATTCTTGAATAACTAATTTTTTTCATTTTTTGTCTCTTTGGAATGAGCTCGATGAGCTCGTTCCAAAGAGGGGTCATAACCTATGTTTTTGAGACAAAAAATATTAAAAATTAATTGGCGATATTTGTGAATAGCGATGGCTGGTTTTTGCCATTACTTTGGGTAAAGGGTTCATCATAAAACATCAACCATCAATAACTCAAATAAGGTTTTGTGCATCAAATAGTTAATTGCTCATCAATAAACTAGTTACAAAGTGTTTGAATGTCTTCATATCTATACCTGTATATAGGGCATTGCATCTCACCATCATCAGGTATAATCTGAATATTGAGTATTTCTCATTGTCATTCACTGTAGCATGCTTAGAATTACTGTGATAAACCATTGATAATGTCATTAATGATGTCTTTTCAATCATCGAACCAAAGTGATTGTGGCCAAGATGCTCTCTGAATCACTACCCACCCCCATTTCATCTTGAAAAATACGAGAAACTTATAAGTTGTGTCAAAAATTTTTAATTTGAAAAATCTGTAACAAGGGCAGAATTAAAACAAACACCATACAATATATGATTAGTGGAAACGTGATCACCAAACAATAGTGGAAACATTCAAACAAGGACACTGTAATAACGAATGTTTTCATTGGCTAACCATTACCGGAAATACCAGGCAGCTTGCATAATTGTCCAATGTTATTGATCGATAGGGCATTTGTCGCCAGGAAAATGATGCATTCGATTGGCACTTCAGTTAATGTGGGTGCTTTCGATCATTGCTCTGGTTAACTCGTGTAACACACCTCTAATCTGCATAATTCTTCATAATTTTCCAAGCACAATCTTTTGCACCAGACTTTTGAAAATTACAGGTACGAGTGCCCAGCTTAAAACATGGACTGGTGCATGGGATAGCAACAGAAAGTTCTCCCTCTGGGGACCTCATTCTGCAAAACTTTTATTTCCAGGCTTGGCTGTGGTATTGTTTGTGTGTGTGTGTCTGTACAACTTTTGACAATTTTTTTTTATTGTGATATCTCAAAATCAAAATGTATTGAGATCATGAAACTTGTTTTATGCAATTCATCAGTCATTAGAACAAACAAAAAGTTTATTCTAGAATGACCATGACCTACTCTTGAAAGTTACAGGACAGATTATCCAAGGTTTTTTTTAATGATCTTTGATGGAAAAAAATAACTACTCGCAATTGCTGATGACTTGTTGATAAAGGGCACCAGCTCTGTATCAGGCCTCCATAGGATGCTGTATTCCATATATGAAAACATTCTGACAACTGGATCTGAAGAACAATATTTTTAAGAATATTCCTCATATTTCAACAAGTTAAAATAAAATTTGGGCTCCCATAGGGAACCCATATATGAACTCATACACCTTAATTGAACAAACTTAAATCTGGCCGCCATAAGGGTACCGTATGCCAAATATGTGAACATTCTGACTGGTGGATCTGAAGAAGATTTTTAAAGAATTTTCCTCATATTATACTAAGTTAAAATTTGGCTTCTTGTTTGAAGCCCAAATATGAATCGAGGGACATAATTTGAACAAACTTGAATTTGATCCATTTAAGGGTACTGTATACCAAATTTATACCATGATTACCTATTCTACTATATATAAAAAGCCTATGACATAAATTTTAGCTTTACTCACCAACCATGATGAACATGCCAACAATGGGATTTCAGTAGTTAAAATTTACACTTACAGTGGAACTACATCCAAGTCGACCTTTGGTGACCTCGCCTTGAATGCAAACTTGTCTAAATTTATTACTTGTTGCCTTGTGAAGAGTGAAATGACACCGGCAATTATTTATGTTTTTTAATAAGTTTACCTCATAAAATACTAAAAATTAAGAAACATACATTGTCTCATGTTAATAAAGCATCCATAACTCAAAATAGTATGCTATTATGTTATTAAAATGAAAAAGGACCCGTAATTTCCACATTTCATTTTCTATTTTGTTTGGCGATAAAATTTCAAGTGGAAGTACCACCCACTGGTGCTCATGTAAACAAAAACAGATTTACATGTGTAAATATTGATTTATTCAACATTTAAACTCTTATTAATCTGACGATCATGGTATAAATAAAATATACCCAAAGTGGCTTGGTGTACCAAATGTTCACTTGTGGTGAACATTTGGTACACCAAGCTACTATGGGTATATTCTGTATATATCAAATATCAAAAGATTCTGACTGGTGGATCTGAAGAAGATTTTTCAAGAATTTTCCTCATATTGCACTTAAGTTAATGAATCCGTTCACCCATACGAAGCCCAAATAAGAACTCGGGGACATGATTTGCACAATCTTGAATCAGATCCCACTTGGGATGCTGTGTTTATGTGGCAGTGTCTGTCGGTCTGTGACCAACAAGCTTTAAACTCAATAATTTTCAAAATACTTGGTGGAATTAAATCATATTTAGGGCGACTTTGGGTGTCAACTAAAGTTTACAATTAACAGCTATAGCTGTGTCGAACGGGAAATAGTTTACCGGAAGTGAGGAAACAATTCTATCTTTAGTCGACTAGACACGCCGTGTACTAGGTGTATAGTACAAAGATGGCGGAAAGTATCACGAAGGTGAAAATTATAATCATATATTTGTTGAAAACTGACTGCAAATGAGTGAAGTGCGTTTGTTATCAGTAACAAACGATTTCTCCCCAAACATGAAATACAGAAAACGAACCAAAAGTTGTAATAATCACTAAATCAGCTTTAATAGACAATTAAATCCAATTTTGTGACATTACTGACATTACTGGCAACTTGTACCAGTCAAGTCGTACCCAAAATTGGAAGACTTGTACCCATTTTCGGCTGGATAACTCATACCCACAATTGGACAACTCGTACCCATGAAAGTTTTCTAACAATTATCTTCCATGACAATCATGAAAATTGAATGATAATTAGCATTTTTGTAAGGTTTGCAATCTAATATATAAATGCAAATGTCTATCTATATCTCTATCTCTCTTTCTCTCTCTCGCTCTATCTTTGTTCCGGGTGAACTCCTCCATTTCTCGACTGATCGATCTCAAATTTTCTACATGGGGGTAATTCATCCCTGCAAGTAACATGGGATGGGTGCTGTGCCTGTGCAGGGTGACATTGACCTTGAAATTGATGATCTTGACCTTGTATTTCGAAAATGGCTGTGCCGATTGGGCTAAAATTTCATATGTGCAGGTATATTGACCCATCAATCATTTCGACTTTATCGGGGTGCCCACGCGGGGTCACCTTGACCTTGAAATTGGTGACCTTGACCTTTTCTTTCGAAAACGGCTGATTTTACCATCTTCTCCCGTGCAACGCCAGGTATCACCCGCTAGTTAGACTATAAAAGTGAATCTCTCTCTCTCTTTATAGGCACCTGACTCTCGTGCCTTGCCCGATTGAAACAAAAATTGGCACAGGTCTACAGAGATGTAATTTGACCAGGAAAGGGACTTCTGATGGGCCCCGATCGCGTCTGACATCGCATTAATCCTTCAACCAATGAAGGGGTGGGGGAATGAGCCCCGATCACATCTGATTTTGCGTTAACCCCTCAACACGTGAAATGCTGGGTATGACTACCAGTACAACAAAATATTACGTAGAAAAGCCCTCAGAAGTTTAACGAAGAGCCAAAGATTACCCGATTTTTTTTGTTGGGGGGGAGGGGGGGCGGTCATCTCCCATATCTACACCACTGTATTAATATATAATTTAAATATTTCCTGTTTCCTTCGAATTGCTCTCTTGGTGAAGTGTTCCTACCGGCGAAATTGACTTTCTGCGAAGTCTGTTCAGACTGTTCTGCTGAGATAAATGCTAAAAATGGAAAGTTTTTGCCTTTATGCACACCCATTGAAAGCAGACACTCCTCTTCTCAAGTCCTTCATCCAATATTCGCCTTTGCCCATACAATTAAAGACCAGTTACATGTTGACCAACTGTGGGTACGAGTTGTCCAACCTTGTGTACGTGTTGTCCAACTGTGGGTACGAGTTGTCCAGCCGAAAATGGGTACGAGTCGTCCAATATTGGGTACGACTTGACTGGTACCAGTTGCCATGGGTACGATTGTCCTGATACCCTGACAATGACATGCATAATGGCAACTACAGCGGAACTAAACTGTGTTCGCCTGCAAGACGAGTTCAAGCATGCGCACTGTCATTTCCTCTTTTAACTTCAGTTGCACTCACAGTTGCCCTTAGTAGTATTCAGAGTATTTTTATGAGAGTTATTGACCTTTATGGACTTAGTTTCATTTTTACCATCCATCACAGATTAGGTGCAAACATTTCTAAAACATAGATTTTTTTTCAGTGAAGTTTCACCCCTTACCATTTCCATGCACAAAAATATGACTTGTTTTTTTTTTACTTTTTATACAAGGCTTCAAAAGGGCAACATCCTTGGCACTCACTAGGATCAATCATAAAAAATCCTTGTGGGAACCCTGGAATGGGAAGTGAAGCAGTACTTGTTTGCTATGGTAAGCAAGCTCTATTTTACGGGTAAATTAGAAGCTACCTGGGATGGAAGTCCTCTAAAATAGGCAACTGGGGTATAAACAATTGGCTGGACTTTACTTTATATCCATGTTGCAGTCACGATTAGCCATTGTGCAGAAATATGTGACCTTAAACACAAATAAATAAATAAGTACAATCAAAAAAAGCTATCAAATATAATTTTCCCAAGTTTTCACTGAGTTCTCAATCTGTACAGAGCACCTGTGTAGCAGAATGGGCAATTTTATTTTGTACTTGTATGGAGGTACAGTAGCTCGATGGGGCTGTATGATTAAATTATTTCTGAGCATTCAGGGACAGAATTTTGTGAGAATCCAGAGAATCTCGCAAATTTATTTCTGAATAGTAGAATAGAATGGTCATTATGTCATGATTCTCGCAAATGTTTCCCAAATTCTGCTCTTGCCCTACTTACCATAAGGCCCCACAAAGTAGATCTGTTTCTCAAGCCATTTTTGTAAAATTGCATGTGGGCAGGTGATTTTTTATTAGCTCAACTTTGGCAATGCCAAATTTGAGCTTATGCCATGGCCAGTCGTCCGTCTTTCCGTCTCTCCGTCAACAATTCAATACGGCTCGGGCTAGAGGCCGTATTTATGAACCGATCTTTATGAAATTTCTTGGGTACCTTTGTTATGACCGTGGGACGAGAACGCGTGTTTTGGGGTCCGATCCGAAATTCAAGTTGGCCACTGGCGGCCATTTTGTACAGACTTAGGTGAAATCAGATTTTTGTGCAGAACTTCCATATGAAAGCGCTGATTTGAATAATTTGTTGTGAATGTTTAGTACCATGGGATACATGTAATGAGGGTTTTTATCTCGTGCAGAAATTATGCAAATTAGATGAACTTTAATTTTTCAGTGCTACTTACACACAGTAAGTACACATGTCAATACGGCTCTTGCTAGAGGCTGTATTTATCAACCGGTCTTCACAAAACTTCTTGGGTACCTCTGCAATCAGTCTTTTGTACAGAACTTCTGTATGGAAGTTCTGATTTGAATAAATTTTTATATGAATGTTTAGTAACATGGAATACATCACATACAATACGGGTTTTTTTCTCATTCTGAAATTATGCAAATTAGATGAATTTTGATTTATTTAGTGCTACTTATACACTGTAAGTGCACATGTCAATACGGCTCGGGCTAGAGGCTGTATTTATCAACCGATCTTCATGAAACATCTTGGGTACCTTTGTTATCACCTTGGGACGAGAACGAGTGTTTCTGAGTGCGGTCCAAAATTCAAGATGGCTGCCAGTGGCCATTTTGTACCGAAATTAGGTCCAATCAGTTTTTTGTCACAACTTCTATACAGCTCGTATTTATGAACTGATCTTCACGAAACTTCTTGGGTACCTTTGTTTTCACCTTGGGACAGGAATGAGTGTGTTTTGGGATGCCTTTGTTATCACTGTGCTATGAGAACAAATATTTTGGGGTTCAGTCAGACCCACTCAGGGACTCAAAGATTTCTTTTCTAGTTTAGCATCTGACTGTCACCCACCTTTACAATACTTTACCTATACATTTGTTACAGGCTACAGTCAGTATTTATGTACAGACCGTTACAATACTTTATATGTGCCTTTGTTATCAGGTCATTACCTAGATGTTTGTCATTGCTGTGTCACATACTATGCATGTACATGTCTTGACAAGTTGAGCTACAGTGTCATTGACACTTTCATTAGCTTAACTTGACATAGTCAAGATAAGCTATTGCCATCACACGTGCGGAAGTCTGTTAGTCTGTTAGTCTGTGAGTCTGTTAGTCTGTGACGTCTGTTCACATTTTCCTTTAGCACGGGCTACACCCCGCAGTTCTTGTCTGATCATCACGAAATTTCATATGCAGGTTTGGGGTCATGTCTAGATGAGAACGTCCCCTTTTGGTCGCGATCAGGTCACCGGTATGGCTGCCCAAGCCCAAAACCCGAAAACCATTAGCACAGTCTACAGGTTATATTTATGAAGGGATTTCATTGTAACTTGGTAGGATGCCTCTGTATAATGCCTAGATGAGAACGTCCCCTTTTGGGCATGATCTATCAACTGTGATGGCAGCCCAAGCCCAAAACCCAAAAACTTTTAGCACAGTCTGCAGGTCATGTTTAATGTGGAGGGATTTCATTGTAACTTGGTAGGATGACTCCTTATGATGTCTAGATGAGAATTTCTCCATTTGGGCATGATCTGCCAACCGTGACGACTGCCCGAGCCCAAAACCCGAAAACTTTTAGCACAGTCTACAGGTCATATTTATTGAGGAATTTCATTGTAACTTGGTGGGTTGACTTCATACAATGTCTACATGAGAAAGTCCCCATTTGGACGTGATTGGGCAACTGTGACAGCTACAAGGGCCCGAAGCCCGAAAACCTTTAGCACAGTCTAGAGGTCATATTTATGAAGGGATTTCATTGTACCTTGGTAGGTTGACTTCATGTAATGTCTAGATGAGAACAGCCCCTTTTGGACACCATTAGGCAACTGTGTTGGCTATAGGGGCCCAAAGCCCGAAAATCTTTAGCACAGTCTACAGGTGATATTTATGAAGGGATTTCATTGTACCTTGGTAGGATGACTCTAAATAATGTCTAGATGAGATTGTCCCCTTTTGGTCGCGATCATTCAGCCTTGATGGCTGCCCGAACTCAAAACCTTTAGCATAGTCTATTGGTCATATTTATGGAAGGACTTCATTGTAACCCGTAAGTTTGACTCCATATAATGCCTAGATGATGACATCCCCTTGTGGTCGTGATTGGTCAACTGTGACGGCTTCAGGAGCCCGAAGCCCAAAAACCTTGAGCACAGTCTACAGGTCATATTTATGAAGGGATTTCATTGTAACTTTGTAGGATCACTTCAGATGATGCCCAGATGAGAATGTCCCCTTTTGGTTGCGATCATTCAACCATGATGGCTGCCAGAGCCCGAAGCCCGAAAACCTTTAGCACAGTCTACAGGTCATATTTATTAAGGGATTTCATTGTAACTTGGTAGGTTGACTTCATATAATGTCTAGATGAGAATGTCCCCTTTGGATGCAATTGGGAAACTGACGACTACAGAGGCCCGAAGCCCGAAAACCTTTAGCACAGTCTACAGGCCATATTTATGAATGGATTTTAATGTAACTTGATATGACTCTTTTTGGAATAATTTCACTGTAACATGGTAACTTTTGTTGATATACATTAACTGTGAGGGCCACATATATTAACTGTGAGGTCATATTAACCCACCCCTCAGATCTTTAGTACAGTGTACACCTCATATTATTTTTATCATAAACATAGCATACAGGGAACAGAGATGAACATATTCCCAATTATCACAATTCTTGTCTTATTTCATAATCCTTTCATAACCATTGAACATTATCCTTTTCATCAAACACAACACACAAGTTAAGCTACAGTGTCATTGACACTTTCATTTTATTTTTGTAATTATTTCTTTTTCCTTCAAAAGTTCATGTTCTTGGGTTTGTTTTATATTTTAGGCCTCATAATCTACAGAATAGCATGGGTAGTGCTGTATTTTGTGCCTTAAGTGCAAGAAGGCTTTGTAATGAAGCATTGCAAAGTTTTGTTCACTCAAGGGACAAACGTATCAATTTTATTAACTTGGGTAAAATTTCAGACATAAAACATTTAATTATCATTTTTAAAGTTTGCATTGGTTATAAAAAGTGAGCATGCGGCAGCCAAAAGGACCATGTGGGAGGGCCTGAGAAACAGATTTTAAACGTTTTTTTAGTCCTTATTATTCTATTTTGTCATTCTATCATTGAGTGCCACATATGCATTTCAATAAAACAATTGTGCCAACCATATTGAAAATGTTATCAAGAAGTTGTTGTGTATTTTGCTCATATAATTTTTTCTGCATTTTTTGTTCAGTTACAATTTTGATCATCACTGTGGAAACTGTTGACAAATTCACTGTTTTTCTCTTCAGCAATTGTGAATATTATCGAACTAAAATAAATATTTTCAAAGTTATCACTCTTGAGTTATCACTGAATGTCACCAACAACAGAAATGCATGTAGTTATGAGCACCATACAAAGTGGAGGCTTAGGCGAACTAGAAGACATGGGATAACATATTTCTATTTTTTTTAATTTTTATTCATTTCATCATGACAATAGTTTAGTTTTTCGCTTGTCCAGGCACGTAATGATACTTTCCAACTCTGTGTCACTGGGGAAATTTTATTAGGATTGGACCACAGGTGATTACACACAGGGAAGGGGCAAGGGGTCAGACTGTTGTCGGGCTGGCGATTAGTGGTGACAGCTCTCTGCAGTCAATAACAATAACTACTGTTGGACACAACATTAATGTCATGCAAAGAATCAATAGTTTAAAAGGAAAGGGGCTGATTGGTAGAAGGTCCTAAAATGCTGAACCGTGATGCAAGAGCAGATGGCTAGTACATGACTTTCAATATACTGGGGAATTCTCTTTATTGAATTTACCCTTCTGGTGACCACCAGTTCACTTCTGCAGATTACATTTTCTAGATTATGACAGTCTCTCGCGGCAATGTAACTTATGAAATTGAACATGCAGATAAAGGTTTAACAATTGTTTTACCCGATCTTGCTGACTTTTGGTTATTTAATGCATTCTATTCAGAAATCCACACATGAAAATGCAGTCCTGTCCATAACCTGAAGACTCACTTGCACATGTACATATGGCAATGTTGTTTTTTACACTTTATGGTAGACTCCCTCAGTCACAGAATCCAACAAATGGCTGTGTTTGGGAAATAAACAGAACTCTTGGTAGAGAGCACATGACCTTGCCTGCATTGCTCTCATTCTTTGCATTGATGTTGGTTGTGTAACCGTAGATATTGTTTTATCTATTTTGAGAAGATTTCCCAGTTTTTAAACATTTTGTTGGAGGACTATTGTAATCAGCTGTGTGCATCCATCTATCCGTCCAGAGTGATAACTAAAATTTGGGTCATCAAATCAAAACCAAATTTGGTGTAATATGTCCCTTACCCCAATGATTAGGTGAATTCCAAATATTGGCTGGATCTGATAATTTTTAACTTTAAATCCAGGCTCACGTGAATACATGATCTCACCATTACCCCCTTGAATCTAACTGGTTGAGAATGTTTTCAGCTGTGTTTTCAAATTTGATGGAGCATTTCTGTGCACTTCAGAAGTCTCTCTTGAAGCTCCTTCAAACTGGTCACTCCAGCACAAGGTTAGAGAGAGTGGGAATGGTAACATAGAAAGCAACTTAACAGGTTGAGTGCTAGAAGCCACTATCATGGCTTTCAAAAAATGAGGATACCAGAGCAAAAGCCCACACTTTACTTGCTTATATTTCATATTCAGTCAAACACAAATAAACATTTGTTTTATTACAAATTATTGGAGAGTGCCTGTGGGCACTCTCCAATAATTTGTAATAAAACAAGTTTTGAATGACTCATTCAGACCACCCAAAATAATCTAGCAATCAACCAGTCAAGCGCTTGGGGAGGGTTAGGGATGCAGTATGTCCACATTGTGATCTATCTATTCAGCCAGGTTTATGAGAAATTTTCTTCAGATGTTTAGTTTTTATGTGTACCCTTACTATGTATGGTACACATAATGCCGGCATCCGGGGTGGCCCTCCGTCATTCGTCCATCCTTTGTCTGTCCGTCCATCCATCCATCTGTCTGTCCATCCATCCATCTGGCATCCGTATCCATTTCTTTGGCATTCGATAACTTGAAAAATATTGCTTGGATTGTCAAGTTACTTTATATTTGAGTTCAGGTTACTGATGTGCCGAGCTGTATAGTTTTTGGTGTAAATGTGATAATTTGATCTTGAGATATTAACCCTTTATCCTTCAAAATGAAAATTCCTCCAATCCCTTTGGCATGAGATAACTCAAAAAATATCAATCTGATTGTCATGTTACTTCATCTATGTGTTCAGGTTACTGATGTGCCAAGCTGTATAGTTTTTGGTGTAAATCTGATAATTTGATCCTGTGATATTAACCCTTTATTCTTCAAATTGAGAACTCCTCCAATCCATTTCTTTGGCATGCGATAACTCAAAAAATATTAATATTAATGATTATCAGGTTACTTTATAAATGCATTCAGGTTACTGATGTGCCGAGCTGTATAGTTTTTGGTGAAAATCTGATAATTTGATCCTGAGATATTAACCCTTTATCCTTCAAATTGAAAATTCCTCCAATCCCTTTGGCATGAGATAACTCAAAAAATATCAATCCGATTGTCATGTTACTTTATGTATGTATTCAGGTTACTGATGTGCTGTGCTGTATAGTTTTTTATGTAAATCTAATAATTTAATCTGGAGATATTAACCCTTTATCCATCAAATTAGACACTCCTCCAATCCATTTCTATATGTACCCATACCATGTATGGTGTACATAATGTCGGCATCTGGGGTGGCCCTCCGTCA
The DNA here is from genome assembly GCA_031216915.1 of Pictodentalium vernedei. NCBI lineage: Eukaryota > Metazoa > Mollusca > Scaphopoda > Dentaliida > Dentaliidae > Pictodentalium > Pictodentalium vernedei. Next base: position 358,752,401 of record CM062291.1, on the reverse strand, counting down.
TACAGCTTTCTACTAGTTGCGTGTATGGGTACACATCTGACGATTTAATCAGCCTATTTTTTCAAGACTCTAAAAATTCAGATGCCATAAGTTGTAAAATTTGTTTATTTATTTATTGGTGTACGAGTCTTTACCTAATGAAGCACAGCTGCATCCACCTGCATAATATACAAATTAAGGAGTTGGATTTTTTTTTTTTTTAAAAGTGTCAACAAAACCATATCATGTGATCCAAAATTGGAACAAGCTCGGCAAGCTCGTTCCACTGAGGGGTCACATGATGTTTTTTTAAACATTTTGTTGAAAAATGGTTTTTAGCTAAACATGAGTCAGGTATGTGCTATTGGGATGGGTTGCAATCTGTAGTCTGTCCGTACAGCCGTCCATATGTATGTCCCTCTGTCCATCCACAATTCCTTTTGCACACCCTACAGGCCGCATCTTTCACCCGATCAGTTTCAAATTTCATACATGGCTTTCGGGTAATGTACAGATAGGAGCTATCAACTTTTGTTGAAAAACAGTAGTCATATTGGATTTGGCATTTTAATTGTCAACAATTCCATTAACACACCCTACAGACTGCACCTCTCACCTGATCTTTTTCAAATTTTCTATGTAGCTTCGATGTGGTATCTTGATAGAAGCTGTAGCATTTTTCTGAATTTTGTTTAAAAACATGGCTGCCAATCTTGGATTTGGCATATAAATTGTCAACAATTCCATTTGCAAAGCCTATAGGGGGCATCCCCCACCAAATTTTTTTCAGCTTTCATATGCAGGTTTGGTGTGATATCTTTGCTGCAGAATTCAAGTGAAAGACTTGGCATTACTAAGACGTTCTATTTATTCAGTCCCCGCTTGGTCAAGTTGAGCTGCAGTGTCTTTGACACTTAAATTTCATTAAAATAATAAATTTTGATATTGTGTGTGTAGGAAAGAGTTAACTGGTAAAGTGCTGGAAGCCCATATTTGGGCTTTATTCTGAACTGCAGGCACTGCAACTTAAAGGCTTCAAATTGAGTGGCTGTGCTTCATATTATCTTTGAAGTGATATTATTTAGTTTGTTAAGATTTGCTTTGTTACAATTTATAGGAGAGTGCCCACAGGCACTCTCCTATAAATTGTAACAAGGCAAAGACATGTGAACAAATTTTGTTGGCCAAATAAAATTTAGCACTCTACCAGTTAAGGACACATATTCTGCACATTGGCTAATCATGACCACAAACAGACCAGTTAATTGAAAACTGCAAGAGTTTGGTGGATAACTTGCAGATACTATATTACATGTACCGGTATATGCACTCTGAAGAGTGTAGTGAGTTTGATTGAAAAAAAAATCTGTGGTGCTGTGTTTTCTTATATCTTTCATTGACACTAAAAGTTATTGTCATGTGAGATGTGATTTAAAGCTAATACAGTGGGGCCCACTTAACTGGATATCTCTTAACTAAATAACCCTGTTAATTGAATATAATTTCCCAACACAAAACCATTACCATACCTCCAGTACAAATTTGATCTGTTAATTGAATATAGGTTACAGAGTAAACTTCTGTTAATTGAATAAAAAATCTTGCAACCTGTCGAGAAATTACCCTGACTCACCCCAATTTTCCTTTGTTTATAGACCTATTTGGCCTCAGTACATCCAATACATGCATTTAATCTATTATATCTTGTTTGACAGAGCTCATGGAGCTCTGTCAAACAAGATATAATAGAATAAATGGTAAGTTTATCTCTAGAATACAGGAAAGTGACACAATCCCTGTTAATTGAATACTCCTGTTAAATGAATAATTTTCATTGACCAACTTGTTTGTCAATTAACAGGGTTCCACTGTAGTTTTATAGACTAACAGAGCTAGTTAGAAAATGCAAGATTAGTCTTAACTGCACAAGGCCTTTCCAGTTAGTAAATGCTTGATAATTATAATGCTCTTCTTTGCAGATTACAAGATCGGTAACTGTGTAGTACTTGTAGTACTGTTACATGTTTGAAACACTTTGGATTTAATAAGGGAATTATTGCACCTTGCTGGATTGAGTTACCCTTTTATCATGTCTTGTCTTTCACAATGTGTTGTATAATATATGCTTCACAATCATGCCAACTTTGTTCATTTCTGGTGTAAAATTTATTAAAGTAAATTGTACTTATATTCAGCTATCTTAACCCCCTCCACACTAATATCAAAATAGCAACATTTCAAACATTAAGTTTTTTCCCATAATGCAACTAGGAATTGAACCAACTCTTGTTTGACAGAGCTACATGGGCAATCGGGATGAAGTGCCTTGCGCAAATACACAATGCAGTTACCCCTCACAGGGATCAAAGCGTGGACCTTTCAGTATGAAGATCACTGCTGTAACCACTAACCCACCGTGCTCCTCTGGAGAGAAGTTAGAGAACCACTGATCACTGGCGAGTAAATTTCAGGCTCTCCAATTTACCATCCTGGCATAAGCAGAGTTAGCACTGGCTGATGATAAATGTAACAACAGCTTGTACATCTACAGTCGATGTGCCGTATGCCCACAGTGTACTTGCCTTCAACCAAGGCTAACTAACCCTGCTTGTGCCAAGAAAATAAATTAGTGAGTATGACAATTACTTATCATTGCTCAGTGTTTCTCACTGGGTACTCCAGCTTCCTCCACTTGTAAATTTGTTCGAGAATGTAAGACCCAGATTGTTAAAAGTGTCATCACACCCCAATAAACAAATGATGTACACATTTATCTTTCTTGTTCAATTATGTCGATGAATATGGGGGCTGATCCTAAGCAAAATGTGAGTACCGTATTTACTCTATGTATTGGGACAGCTAAAAATAATTATTTTCACAGGTGTCCCAATTCTTAGAAAATGGGGAAAGAACACAGCCTGGTCTTGATTTGATGCTGAATAAAATTGTGTGTGATTCGTTTTTCATCACTATATACGAAAATCGCTGTCCAATTTCTTTTATATTTTCATTTTTTGCGTCCAAAACATAGCTTATGATCCCTCATTGGAACGTGCAAATTGCGCACGTTCCAATGAGGGATCATAAACTATGTTTTGGAAGCAAAAAATGAAAATTATTAGTTACCCAAGAATTTTTTTTATGAGTGTCGTCTGCTACTAGCGAAGGGTCAACTGGAAACAAATCTGAATGTCCCAAACTTTGGAGCATAAAAAAATATAGTTTTCTGGAAAAAATGTGTGTCCCAAATCATAGAGTGTCCCAATACATAGAGTAAATACGGTAGTATGTATTTCAGATGAATGGGATCCATTTCTATATCCCCTACCAAACTTTATTTCGCGGGGGATAATTATGTGGAAATTCAGATCAGGAGGAGATTACCTGGTTATGCATGTCGCCACTTGACAATTTGTTAACTGGTTGAGTGCTAGAAGCCACTATCACGGCTCTATTGAAAAAAGCTGGAAGCCACTTTAGAGGCTTTACACTGTATGCATTAGCTGATGTTTGATCTGCAGTAGAACAATATTTTATATAAAATTGTTTGGTTGCAATTTATTGGAGAGTGCCTATGGACACTCCAATAAATTGTAACAAAACAATTATTTATGAACAAAATCTCGCTAAATTAAGGCTACTCTTACTGATTGTGTGGTAAAGGTAAAAATACCTATGTTTCAAATCACCTTTCAAAAATAATTTAGCATTCAACCAGTTAATGTGCACTTGCTGGTGATCATGAATTCCGTCAAAATTGGTTCATAGATGTACAATTTCATAAAGATAAAAATCAACCGGGTTTTAAATCTAATTTCAAGAAAAGGAGATAACGTGGTACGAATAAACACAACTTGAAATTTGATCTCAAATTCATATCCAAGCAACTGAGCGAACTAGTTTACACTTAATGGTTATTCCAAAAAATGTATTTGTACAATTTGGTTGGAGAAATGTTTATAAGTGTTTTTTTTCTGCATAACCTGTTGCTCAAATTTGTTGCTGCTTTGAAATAATCATCCGAGATAATCATCATTACTATGCCCTTCTAAAACTTAAATCCTTTCTCAAACCATGAGGTTAACTATATTGGACTATTTTTTTTAAATGGATGGATGAAAGGCAAAATTTCCTTGATTCGGACCCTAAGCAATCATTTATTTTGTTTTACAAAAGCATGAATGTACTATAATGCAAGCACAAAATTGGATGGAGCCCAATTTTTTTCTGACAAAATTTTTGGTGTCCAGGGAAAATCCTCCCTCACCGTCTGTGTATCCCTTGCCTGTATGTCTGACTTAACCGTTTGAACCATAGCGGCCACTTTTCCGGCCAGGAACATGATACGTCATTATATAGGATGGCTGTTCAGTAAATGTGTGGGGTAGACCCATCAATATTTTCAAAGTGCAGCCCTGAGGCTGCACGTTGAAAATATTGATAGGTCTACCCCAAATAATGAATATGGACTCTTCCAAGTTCTTCCACTGAACTGGCATGGAAGATACCACGAGAGTTCAAAGGGTTAAAAAGAGATCAAAGATGGTTACAATACTGAAGAACACAATAGAGTTTATAAACTTTAATAGTCTTTTCAAATGGAAACAATCTGTAACAGTGCATCACATACAACAAATAAAAGGAAAATATACCTTTATACTGGAGCCCCACAAAGCATATGGTATAAAAGACTTTCCGAAAATGAAACCTTTACTTAACATATTTACTAGGTGCCTCTTGCAGATAACCGATTTGGTGGTGATGGGAGGGGGGGGGGGGGGGGGTGTGGAGATTTGTCTAGATTACCATGTCCCGACTCAACACAGTTCTCCAACTCCATCATCAAGCCTGAATGTAAGCCATCTGTCATTTGCAGAATGAGGTCCCCAGAGGGTGAATGTGTTGATGCTATCCCATACCCTGCATTTAAAATTTCCATGGACTGGCATGGAACATTTTAGAATTCCTTGGAAATCCAAGGAAATGGCATGGAATTTATGTGATTGGTAAAAAATTCCTTGCTACCATGGAACTTGTTCCATGGAATTACCATGGACAGCTGATGTTCACCATGGACATACCTTGGACAGAGCCCGGAAATGGCACGGAAAACTGGACTTAGAAAATTTATCAGTTGAAATATTTTTCATTTTTGGACTTAGAATATTTTCAGCATGGAATTTTGAATGGGAGCACGGAAAAAGACTTAGAAAAAATACCCTATGAATATGATTGGACTTACAACTTAAATATATTTCTTGTGTTTATGTGAACATGTTTCTCGCTGAATCTTAAATAAAGAGTTGCTTACGCGCCTTGTATATTTTTCGTGTTTTTTTACATGCGCGACGCAATGTTCAGTAATCGTGCCTCGTGCCGTCGTCGCGGTTTTCAACGTCTATCTTGAAAAACTCGAATCAGGTCTTCACTTCTCAGAATAAAGAGAAAGAGCCAAAGTTAACCTTGTTTTCAAACTTCAGAGTCGCGATATCCTTTTTTCAGAACAGCTGCTCTAATTAGGCCAAGTATTGCATTCGAGCGTGGCATTTACCGCAAGAATAGGTGACAAATTTACTTCTTACGCATCGTATTTTACATGTTCATCTGTTTATCAAATGCCATTTCCTTTGCAGAACTGGAACTTGACACTTGTTCCACATTTGTAATGACAAATATATCTGTTTCTACACGTAAATATGAAAGCTTGAACTCCAAAGACAGCGTCAAAATCACAGCTGAAGTTGGACCGAAATTTAGGGTTACAATGACCTATATGAGCGACTTTACTTCATCAAGTTTTTATGGTCGGTATAATTTTTAGAGTCAGTCGGGTTACCCTGGACAGAGGTAATTGGGGGGGGGGGGGGGGGGGGGGGTATTTTTGGAACAGGCTCAAGGCAAAAATCATTGTTCTCAAACTTGAAACTCTTGAGGTAATTTATGAAAAAAAACATTATGCTCAGGAAACCAGAGTAGGCCTACCCGTATAGACCTACACAGGTGCGTTGCCCTGAAAAGGGAGTTGCTGTGGCACCGACTGGCGACAAATAATCTTCCTATATGCAAATGCAAGGTATTAGCCTATCTTTTTACAATGAAAACCGAAACCGGAACAGACATGCAACTTGAAAACCGCCGATCTCCATATAGAAGTAGCCCTGTGAATGGTCAATGACATATAGCAGGAAGGCATGAGCTGCATGACCGCTCATTTCCACGCCCCCCTCCCCCCCCACCTCTCCCCCAAACAGCTTACTGTCGGCTTATGCGACAGGCAGCAATTAATGTAGACTACATGACTGATCACCACTCACCAGTCTATGTACAGATAACAGGCCTATATAGATACGACATTTCGTTTAGAATTTGTTGTATCGATCCTCAATAAGTCCATAGGCCTAAACAGCCACAGTTGAGGCGTAGGCCTAACTTGTCGAGTAAAACTGTATCTAGGATGGGCTCTAAGACTATATATTTAGTCCTCGCCCTCTCAATCAGGCTTCGGTCTTTGTTAGCCAATATGCCGGCGACATCAAGCCCCCCCCCCCCCCCCCTCCCACCTGCCATCACGTCGCGTCAAAGATAGCTACCTAGCCTAGGCCTGTGCATCGTGAATTATTCAGTAAATTCAACAAGAATAAATTGAGTG
>CM062291.1:358674752-358745673 GCA_031216915.1 Pictodentalium vernedei | reverse complement strand
GTGGCATTCTGCCAAACAATTGAGCCAGAGAGGAGCCAACTGCGCCGAGCATTAGAGGCTGGGCAGCTCAGGCTGGAAGGAGGGGGGGGGGCAGGTATTGCCCATAATTAGTGGACTGTGCGAGGGATACCCCTCCCTTGGTAAAAATGAGGAGATGCCGGTGTTCCCAGCGTATGTGGATGACCGAGAAGTCCGTATGCTACGGGACACAAGGTGCAGTAGCGTGGGGGTAAAGAGGGAACTGGTTAGCGATGGACAGCTAACGGGTCATGGCCACATGTGCGTGCTAATAGATGGGGCGATTAGGAGGTTCCCCCTTGCGAGGGTGAGGGGGTACACCCCTTTCTATAGCGGTGAGGTAGAGGCAATGTGTATTGAGGCGCCTATCTATGACCTCGTGCGGAGGCAGAGCGGCCGGTGAAATCACTGGTCTTTACCGCTGTTGGTCTACTTGCTTTTGGTGTTATTGATCCACTCATGGAGTTATACAATCCGGTTTTGGTAAAACGTAATGTTAGGCCAATCCGGGGGGGGGGGGGGGGGTAAGTCAAGTAAGGATGCACGGGTAGAGTACACAATGGAGGTCCCAAAGGTTAACCCTTCGATGATGGATTTCAATGCGGGGTTTAGTAAGGATCGGTACGGAAGTAGACTAAAGCTTAGGGGCTTTGGGGTCGGTCAAAATGTGACCGTGCTCCGGCCGACACAGTGAGGTAGGCCGCGATTACAGTGGGAGGGGCCAAACACTGTAACAAAAATAATGGGCAACGGTCGTTACCGAGTGGACATAGATGGGTGTGGAGTGGTTTACCACGCAAGGTTTTTGCGGAGATGCCAAAATATAAAGGACACTGAACCCACGCGAACGGTGGGGGGGAGGGGGGGGGGGGGTACATTGGTCCAGGAGAGGCCGCAAGAGGTGGCTGGAGTGGCGACACAATGGCATCAGATACGTAGAGTTAGGAGAGGGACTTGGAGTGTCGCACCCAAGGAAGGATTGACAGAAGTTAATCTACAGAGCGTTGCCTCGGAGGCAGCGAGCTGTGGTACGGCAGGTGTTGGGCCCGAAGATGAGTGGGGTCCCTGGTGGAAGACAAGCCCAAGGAATAGGTCCCGGGGAGGGGGCAGAGGGGCTCTCTAAGGAATAGTAAGGGCCCCAGCACACATGGAAGTATTTAAAGTTAGTGCCTAACAGGACAGGTAACCCGCTGACGGGCATGAGCCGGGCGGGGCACTCTATCCAAGGAGGGGTGACAAGTTAGTGAGATGACAGGAGTTAGGGCAAGGGGCCCATTGGCTGGCTTGGGTCAGGGTGGATACCCCTTGCTAATATATTTTACGCAGATGTTGCGTGAGTGTATATAGATACAGGTGTGTGTATGATAGAGTAGTATTATATTTTGCGATGTAGAGAGGGAGAGAGAGTGTGTCGGGGGACCTGTTGGCTGCATGTGTACCAACGGACCACCTCCTATTGTGAGCCAGTGAAACTGTGTGCTCAAGTTGATGTGAGCTATGGATAGACGCATGGGATTCTAATGGGAAACCGAGTCGAAATACTGGAGGATTATTTGAAGTGTGCACCGGTGTGCGCTTGCGTGTGCCTGTGTGTGTGAAATTATGAGTATATTGCTGTAATGGTAGAGCGAGATTTGTTACATAGCTCTAAGTGAGAAGTGTGAGGGTTGATGCGCGTGAATGCTACCCCCTTGGTGTTTTTGGAACAACTGAGAGTATGTTCCTTGGTATGGGATTGTCAAGGTGATAGCTAAAAGTTGCGATTTTCTTGTTTAAAAGTGTAAATATTTTCGATAATCTATTTCGTTAATATATTTTTGTGAATCTATTTCCCCCATCAACGACAAAGCCCAGTTTCCGATAAACATACCGCTGAAATACAATTTATATGTATGGATAACGTAATATACATAAAACTGAGGTAGAACACAGTGACGGGCAGTAGGAAGAGATGCCTAGGGGTGAGGGACGACTGCCTCTAACGGCATCTTTTGGGGCGGTACAATACGTCATCCTATGTCAATAAAGAATAAAGCCAAAAAATGCAGGTATCTATATGAAACTAGCCACCAAAAATACATAGCGATGGATGGGAATAGTGTGAAACCTTAGGTTGGCTGCCGGCGGCTGATTATGCTTGTTGGCTACTGGTTGTGTACACGGTTAGGCGACATCATAACCGGAACGAATATCTTTCTGGTGAAACAAGAACATAACGAAACAAGAGTATCACCTCCTGGGTCATAATACGTCTGTTAATGTTATATATCACTTTGGTTGGAGGCGCTGGATGTGTTGATGTGCATGCTGATTCGAAAGCTCTCAGGAAACCAGTCAAATTATGCAAGGAATTCGATGCAGTTATGGCCTAGGGCTAGTGTAACCCTTAGCTGGTTGAGGCCTAGATTATTTCTGGGGGTCTGAATTTGTTTATCAAGATTTGTTTTATTACGCTCTCCAATAATATGTAATAAAACAAATTTATATAATCAAAATATATGTGTGTAAGGGAAATGTTGTGCCCTTAACTGATTGAGGTCTAGATTATTTCTGGTGGTCTGAATTTGTTCATCAAGATTTGTTTTTATTACAAATTATTGGAGAGTGACCACAGACACTCTCCAATAATATGTAATGAAACAATTTATATACACAAAATATTATTTGTGTTTGACTGTATATGAAACTTGAGCAAGGAAACTGTTGGCCCAACCAGTTAAATAGTCCATCATATAGGTTTAGATTCAATCAACTAGAATATTCCAGTTGGCCGGAAAAGCGAACCTATTGTTCGCTGTTCCGACCAACTGAAATATTCCACCCTATTGAATCTAAAAATGACACAAACGTTCAATTTCTTTGAATAGAGGAAGAAATGTTTTTTTCAGTCGGGACTTGATCTAACCGAATCTTCAATAACTTCACCAATACTATTAAACATGACTGTTTTGCAAGTAAATATGGGTGAAGACACCCTACAGATGTAGTTTTATGATTAGCTACGTAGTTCCGCAAATTGCGTTTGTATTTTGATGTTTTCAAGGCGAATTATATGATTATTGTTTGGAATATCTATAACTAGAACCGAAAAAATATTTATATCTTTGTAAGTAAAAGACATTTTTATCAATGGTAGTCTGCGCGCAAACTCCATGAAAAGTGGTGAACAAGCAGCCCACAACAGTGTCGTATTCCTAACGGAATTAGACTGGTGGCCTGAGAGCTTGACTGATTCCATCTGTTGACATCTATCTGTCAGCTTGACCTTGGAGGGTCGTTGAGAATTTTGAGCATCTAGTGGTTGTTCTTATATTGTGTGAGTTTCAATGCCATATCTCCGTCCACAAAAAAGTTTGGAACGTTGACACTTTTCTGTGACCTTGACCTTGGCGAGTCTTCATGAATATTGTACGCAACACGCCATCTTATGGTGGCATTTATGTTACATAGATTTCATTACTATGTCGCCTTCTGCAAAAACGTTAGAAGCCAGACAAAAAAAATGATGTGCATTGCGATTCCACAGGTAGGTCTCCATCTGTCACCTTGACCTTGGTAGGCCGGTTGTGAATTTTGTAGTGGTGATCCATACGTTGTGTTAGTTTCATTGTGATCTCGTCTTTCACTGAAACGATAATGCCAGGACACAAAAAGTTGATGTGCATTCTGATTCCATGTGTTGATCTCGATGGCCGCCAATTTTTCGGAGCAAAATGATTTCTAACTATAATAACTGTTTAAGGCCATCTAAATTGGTTAAGTATGGAATTATTTGTTGCAAAATGCACCAGTCAGTAGTATTATATATAATGTGAGAAACGCCGATCATCGACTGCACCGGAAATCTCAGAAAAAAAACATACAAAGAGGTCAATGTCTGTCGAGATGCAGGTCCTCAGTTTAAGTGCCGGATTTACATTCCCAGAAAGATTGAAAATAGATTTGTCAAGTGATAATTATTGCTTCTACAATCATGGGCGGACTGGGCCAAAAAACATTACCGGGAAAAGTACCAAGTGGGCCGCTGTCCCGAACAAAATTTAGATTTTTCGAACCAAAACAACCCTGCTTCCCTACATCTGAGCAATCAATGGCAGTCATCATAGAGGGCATTTTCGGTGGCTTTTTTAATCCCCTTTGCCGCTCATTTGGCAAAAATGGTTGCACCAAAGGGGGTCCCGGATTCATCAGGTCGATCATATTTCGGTCCAATGGGTGAAAATTTTGATTTTTCGAACGGAAACAATGCTGTTTACTTGCATTTGACCGATCAGCGGCACACTGATTTTATATCGAAATGTCCTCTATGTGGACTGCCAGTGGCAGTCCACATAGAGGGCATTTCGATAAACCAACACAGGCTGTGCAGTTAGAACCATTTCGCCCTTTAGTCATTTTCACGAAATTTCATGCGTCGACAGGTGTTGGGCTGCAGAAATTTTGGGGGCCCTGGGTGGCTCTCAATAGGGGTCCCACTGCGAATTTTTTTCGGTGGACCATACGGCCAGTCTGCCACTGTCTACAATTGATTCTACCCAAAACAAACACTAGAGCTTGATTAAAGGAATGATTCAAGTGGATTTTTCCCCTGGTAATCTGGGAGACACTGCCGAGAGACGTGTAAAACTCACATTTCATTGCCGTTTCTATGTGGATTTTACCCACTGATTCCGTATCCAATTGATCCATCTCGGTAAACCTTGGGCATTTTCGGATATTCAAGATGGGGGGGGGGGGGGGGGGGGGGCAAGATGGCCGCTCGTAATAATTATTTTTTTATCACGTTAATGTTCTTGCCTTGCAGAGACCATAATTTTTAGCGGGACTTGTACTGATTTCTTTTTACAAGACCTCTCTCTCTCTCTCTCTCTCTGGGTCTCGTATACTTTCGTCTCGGAAATAAAAAATCGCTGTCATTTAGTTGGCAAAATACCACGAAATGAGGGAAAGTCAACATAAACAGCCCAAGTTAGATGATTCTTGGTTCCCTACTAAAACGTAGAAAAAGCTTCTGACTAACGTTTCTGAGTGAACTTTTTTTCGCTTTTCGCTGGTTCCGTATTCGGCTGATGCAGCACTGTCAATCTTGGTGTTGTCGAAATATCTGACCTGCGAAACTAACGCCAGATCGAACTACTGGAGAAAGGAAAAAATACCTTAACATGTATTGAAGCAACCACTTCACTTTGTTGGTAAAACTTCAAAAAACAGAGAAATGAGCACAGATATGTTGCCAGTGTGTGCGTGCCTATCTGCCAAAAGCTTCATAATTGTTCGCGTGTTTTTTTCCTTCGTAAAAAAAAAATTGCTCGGCCCAGCTCGGCATGGAAAATGTAAACTTCCGACACGTTGGTTGATATTTTCCGCTCCCCCACATGTAATTTCTCCCCGCACGACTAATCTGGATAATCGGTGAGATAGCTGCTTTATAACTTCCGTTCGTCTCGGATTGTCTCAGTGTATTCGCTTGAAAATCAATTGACGAACGGCAAATGTATTTACCACATTTCGGACTGCATTTTTGTAAAATGAGAAAAAGTGCACTTGGTTCAGGTATGTGAGTTCACATACGAGATTAGAACTGATGTCGATCCGGACGATCTGATGGACATGACATGACAACCGTTACTTATTCCCAGTTCCTTATTCGACATTCGTTATCAACCGATTCTATCGGTTGGTAACGAATGTCGAATAAGGAACTGGGAATATGTAACGGTTTTCACCGTCCCAAACGATCTGATTGAACTCAGTGGCGGAACCAGACCCCCTTTAAAGGAATAGTTTTAATAATGGGATTTTTTTTGGAGGCACGGGGGGAGTTTTTTGCCTCCAAAACAAAGCTTATGACCTCTCATTGGAACAAGCTCTTCGAGGCACTCTCCCATAAATTCTAACAGGGCAAATCTATGCGGGCAAAATATATTCACATAAAAATATCCACAGAATATGAAAGGGTTAGGTCGCGGTAACTGTATTTCGCAGTAAAGCATTTTAAGCACTCTACCATTTAATACTTAAAAGTCATTGGCGCCCAAATGAAAGAACCCACAACCCCAAATGTACGGGGGGTGACTGGGGTTAGGTTGAGAGATATACAATCGAAGCTGGGTTAAGAAAGCGGTCTGTGAGAGCCGCCTGCGACTCCCGTTGATCGTCACTCTCCCTCCACTATAGATTTATCCCCTATTGCCTCGACATATTTCAAAGCTCCTTTGGTGGATAATACAATGTATTCGGGAGAAGCGTGCGTGGGGCGAGGGAAGTGAGGGATGAAAATAATCATTTGTATCTTCGTTCAGTGGATTCATACAGTTAGAAACAGTGGGATTGTGGAATTAACCACACAAAACAGAAATGACTTAACAATTCAGTTGTAAGACTTGTGAAATACCCCCACTATGTCACTGGTTGGAGTGACTCGGCGGTCAGGCGGACGAACAATCGGCGGTCAGTCGGTCGATCGGTTGGACGGACTGTCCTCCTTCAATGAAGGTTTTTAGGCAATAACAGGAAAGCGAATTTTCGTAAACAAATAAGATTTTACTGCATTTCCCCATTTCCACAGGAGCGCCATGGACGCGACAAACGTTACTTATACCCAGTGCCTTATTCAACATTCGTTATCAACCGATTTCATCGGTTGATAACGACTGTCGAATAAGACACTGGGAATAAGTAACGGTTGTCACATCCCCTTGAGCACCACATGGGAATACCGCGTGTGGAGGAAATGCTATGTACTTGATATATGTATGCATGCGTCAGTTTCTATAAACCTAAGGATCATTGTTTGACGTTCAGGAAATTAAGTACACACACGAGCCACGCTCTCCCAAATTAATTAACTGGAATATACAAAAGTGTAAGAAGATTTACAAGAGTTCAGTCGTTAACGTTTTACATAGCGAAGCAACGACTTCGACCAGCAGGGACGTAGGAACTGAACCGGGGGAGGGGGGGGGGGGGGGGGCACAGGGGCAAGTGCCCCCAACTTTTTCCTGAAATAGCTAAGAGAGAGAGAGGGGGGGGGTTACCAACTCCCCCCACTGCGATCTCATTGAACATTAACCCTTTACCTAACATGAAAAGAAGACGACACTTGCAAAAAAAATTCTTGAATAACTAATTTTTTTCATTTTTTGTCTCTAAAACATAGGTTATGACCCCTCGTTGGAACGAGCTCGACGAGCTCGTTCCAATGAGGGGTCATAACCTATGTTTTTGCGACAAAAAATGAAAATATTTTGAAAATTAATTGGCGATTTTTTAGAATAGCGCTGGCCGGTTTTGGCCGTTACGTTGGGCAAAGGGTTAACAGGAAGAAAGAGAGGTGCAGGTAATCTTTACTCTAAAGAATTCCTCGATTGATTTGTCTCCACTACACACTTAAAAGTCGAGAGAAAATACACATTTTTGGTTCCATATTTAACAAACTTTCCCTTCGGGCGAAACAATGTTTGTTACAAATGGAGCAAACATGTGCATTTTTCTCAACTCAGATGGGCGTGAGTCACAAACGTTGATTTGCGTATTGTATAGCAGTGTATGAGTGCTCTTGTATAACCGGGCTCCCCATGTTTGAAATGCCTCTTGCATCCCTGTCGATCAGTATTCGATAATTATGGGTATACCAGGTGGTCTGAAAAATATTTGCAGACACAGGGTCCAAAAAAAAAAAAATTCCACACTTCAGACACCCACGCCCCCCTTCCTGCAATTTTTATTATTTTTTTCCTGGCCATTTATGGGGACCCAACCACTCCCCCCCCCCCACCCCACCCCCTTAACATTTTAGAGAAAAGCATAAAATGCAGGCTTAGCCACGTCTGACCAAGAATTGTTCCATTTTTTAATATTTAAGACCATTTCTAGCATTTCAATAAACCTTTGAGGCTGCAAGGGAGATAATTCTAATGAATTTGACTGGAAATAGAAACAAAATATTATCAAAGAAGGCTAAATAAATAACTGAATACGTCTGAATAAGTCTGAGGTAATACATTCCCTGATGCCCTAGTCTGCACTAGATTTTTTTGCAATTCTACCCGCCTCTACTAAGTAGAAAATACTCTTCATTCCTCATTTTGGAGCTAATTGGGATAGCAAAAATTCACCTTCCCTATTTCTGTGGTATGCACATGTGACATGAGCCTGAGGGAAGTTTCACTATATCTGTATATCTTGCTGGGGTTATAGGGGTTATTGATTCATATTGCAGAACAGCCATCTTTGTTCAGTTGGTGTCTTGAACTAATAAACAATGTTCCATTTATGTCAACTAAACACTGGGGGGGGGGGGGGGGAGGGGGTAGTTTTTGTTTTATTGTTCTGCAACAGTGGCATCAGGTGGTATTATGATTGTTGTTTATATAAACTTTCTGAAATTATTCTGGACTATTTTCTCCTTCATTTAACATGCAATGGGTCGAAACACTCGTATTTTGAGAATTCTGCGAAGAGTAAAGAAACACAAATCTAACAAAGGAATTCCAGAAAAATTCAGTTTTGTACTTTTGATTGCGAATTTATTGTAACTGGTTCATTTGACGTTTATTCCAACAAATAAATATATATTTTTTCAATGGAACCCAGGGCCAGGGAGAGGAAATTCGTGCCCCAGTGTTAATTAAGTGACGGGCTCCCTTTCGAAAGTGTCAGGATACTGATGCAGATGTCAAAGTTCTTGAAGTGAAGAAGTATTGAAGTGATGACACCGGGTCTGGTGCATATGTATATAGATAACAGTCTATTAGCCCATTACCCAACCTAACGGCCAAAACCGGTCAGCGTTATTCACAAAAATTGCCATTCGATTTTCATTTTATTTTGCCTAAAAATAACATATGACCCCTCATTAGAACGAGCTCGTTGAGCTCGTTCCAATGAGGGTAATAAGCTATGTTTTTGACGCAAAAAATAAAAAAATAGATATTCAATAATTTTGTTTGCAAGTGTCGTCTGCTTTTCGTGTTAAGTAAAGGGTTAACAGATTGAAAATCCCCAACGGGCGCTCCCATTCCTTCTTTACATGAGTGGCAACTAGTATTCCAATACGACGGGCAACTTATCTTGCTGATTCTCACTCGGGGATCGGGGGGGGGGGGGGGGGGTCAGAACTTTGGAAGACCCAGGCTTGATCCAAGAATCCTGGATCAAGCCAGGACCCCCAAAGTTCCGATCCCCGGGGTGTGTGGTCCATAAAATACATTCAGTGGGTTAGTAGTACCAAAGACAAACAATAGATCAACAGAGGTACAGACCGGGCAAGAAATTATGAAATACCAAGTTGAACGGACGTCCTTCTTGCCAGACGAAAATATACACCCTATACTACCGCACTAGACAACCATGCATTACCCCCAACCACCCCACAATACCGATTGGCCTACCATTACGGTTTACTTATACCGGACTTTATAACGCCACGAGTGGATCAATAACACTAAAAGCAAGTAGATCAACAGCGGTAAAGACCGCACTTCCTATACTATCGCACTAGACAACCATGCATTACCCCCGCCCGCACAATACCGCTTGACGGGGAATTAAGTTCTACCTACATCAACTGTAGGAAAGTATAACGCCTTGAGTGGATCAAGGATGCTAACACTGGACCAGTAGGGATTCAGACCGTACATCCTATACTGCCGAACAAAACACCTTCCCCATCAATTTTCCATCACATACCCATACTATATACCCAGAGCCCTGTGTGTACATATATCACTATACAGATCACAGCAGACTATATATGCAGTGCGTATGCCACGTGCCAGAACCAACTGGATGGAGCGTAAAACACGTCTCGTGTCGGCTCCACCAAAAGTCCGATTTCTATGGGATTTTAACACTAGCTGCTCCACCAAAACTCCGGGTAATGAGGGTCGATTCCTATACTACTCTGAAGCACCCATGGCTTCGAGATCTACGATGTAAATACCCATGTAACCATGGCATCCGGAGACTTTTCTAGTCCATAGCTGGAGCGAAACTATGACTTGAATGCTCAATCAACCACAGCGCCGAGAGCTTTTTTTTAGTCCGCGGTGGAGAGAAACTACGACATGTATACCCAAACAACTATGGAGATGAGAGTTGATAGCTGGCATTCTGGATGTGAACACCCCTCCACTCAAGACCCTCTTCATATATCCGTGACCCTGCCGTACACTGTTTTTTTTTTTTTTTTTTTTTTTTTTTTGAGTCAGCAACTTTCAAAATCTATTAACAGAAAATGAGGTTGTCTTACAAAATAAGTAACAATAGTAATGGAGACATGATAAGCATTATCACATACATCCTAAAATAATAAATTTTCTGTCATCCGAGAAAGTAATGCAATATGTGGGGCACGTTTCTGTATATAGTACTTTGGTACACAAATGTCATTATAATGTACCATTTATTACCCTAACCCTTTCTGGGCGGAGTTCCTGACTAGAGTCTTTGCACACAAAAATGACTATAGTGGTTGGGCGAATCGATTTTGTATTTGCAGGGGAGTTCAGTGATAGGCTAATTTAATCCAACAGCCCTGTCGACAATGCTACGGTAAAAGCCATGGCAATATGCCACGGCTTTTACCATGGCAGTGCCGACTGTCGTGACAAATTTGACTGATCTGTCTTATTTATTTATTTATTTGTTGGTGTTTAACCCTTTACCCAACGAATCGGCCGCGTCCACCCGCGTAATATGAAAATTCAGCAGTTGAAAAAATATTAGTTTTCAAAAAAATTCAACAAAACCATATCATATCACCCCTCGTTGGAACGAGCTCGTCTAGCTCGTTCCAACGAGGGTTCACATGATATGGTTTTGTTGAATTTTTTTGAAAAATTTAAAGAAATCATATTTAAAATAATAAATTTTGAAATCGTCTGCGTTGGGTAAAGGGTTGAGGTCATTTCAGCATTTGTGGCTATATCACGACCAGAACATGGGTATGAAGTCAACTTCAGCCAATCGTGTACATCTATATGCTGACCACATTAGGGGACTTCCACCCCCAGGCGTCCTATTTTACCAGTGATGTATGCAGAACTAATTTACCGAAATAAACAAGTATTGTTCCACTTCCAGAAGTTCCCATGGGGATTCGCTGTCTGAATAGTTCAGTGAAAAGCATAAAAATGTGGATATGAGAACAGTCGGATGACTTCATGCCATGGACGGATTAGCACACACATCCCTCCACCACAATTTCCAAATATAGCAACTGGCCTGTTTATTATATATCGATTCCGAGCACACTTTCACTAGCAAAATGCAGTGAATTAAATTCAGAGGTGGACTGGCAACGTAATTATGTTACCATTTATACGCATGATGATGAGCGTAACGGGGTTAGGGGTACCCCCCCACCCTCCCCCACCCCTCTCCTATAATTCTCTAATCGGTGCATTTCGTCTGGATTACAGCCATGGCTGTAACTAACACAATTTTGTGTGTGGGTGTAGGATCTCGGTGCCCGATGGAACGGTCATATTGACCAACTATTTGGAACATACCTAATTGCTTTTATCAAAAAATTGTTCGCTACAAATATACTTTCCATTGATAAAATATCAGCAGTATATAAGGTACCCGATCGACCCCTATTACCCGGAGCTTTGCCGGAGCAGCTAGTGTTAAATTCCCATAGGAACCGGAGCCGTTCGCCGGAGCAACTTTTTCCTTTGGAAAAGTACGGGTCCTTGCAGCTAGTTCCGGCAAGTGGTATAGGTACTACATATATAGTATGCTATGGTATGTATAGTGATATATGTAAATACAGGGCTCTGTGTATATAGTATGGGTGTGTGATGGAAAATTAATGGTGAAGTTGGGTTTTCTTGAAAGTTTTTTCCGCGAAACGGTTGACGTTAGTATTGACGTTGTGACGTCATGATACGCACGCGACGTCATAGAGATGCTGACCACTGTTATCATAGTGTCCACTATACAATCTGACATAGCGTTATTCGGATCAAGGGGTGTCGGACTTCTCATAAGTGTGTGTGTGTGGGTGGGGGGGGGGGTGGTCTGGTAGTGGTAGTATATATCCACGTTGGTATACTATTAGGCCTTGGGTCCTCATATTATCCTATGTCTGCTATAGCTAGATCAAGCAGTATTGTGGGGATGGGGTAATACATGGTCGCCCAGTGTGGTATTGCGAAATAGTCCTTGATGGTTTAGATTGGCAGTATAGGATGAATGGTCTATTGGCCTATTATCCCCTTGGTACAATTTACCTACCCACTCTTTGTATTATCTTATGGCTGGTATTGGTAGTTTGTAATGCTAGGTCAGGCAGTATTATAATCGTTTGTTTGGAAGTGGGGCTTAGGAGGCATTGAATGTACCGCTGTAGGTCCCCTGTTAGTCCTCGGTATTGTTAACCAACCGATTGCTTTGTATTATTCTATGACTGGTATAGGTAGTATGTTATGGCAGGTCAAGTGGTATTGTGGAGTGGGGGGTGGGGGTAATGCCTGACAGTATAGAACAGCAGTATAGTATGGACGATATATACCTCTGTGGGCCTCCGAAAGCCATTAGTACTACTAATCGACCTAATGCTTTACGTGACTGGTCTAGGTAGTATGTAAGACCAGACGTTATTGTGGGAGGGGGGGGGGGGGGTGTAATGCATGGTAGTTTAGTGTGGTAGTATAGGATGTACGCTTTGTAACCCTACAGGTCCCATGTTGGCCCTTAGTACTATTAATGTACCTAATGCTTCATGTTATCTTATGAATGGTACAGGTAGTATGCAATACTAGGCATAGGGGTATTGTGGGTATGGATGATGCCTGGTAGTATAGTATGGGTGGTATATTCCCCTGTTGGTCCCATCTTAACCGTTGATAATATTAACCTACCAAATGCTTTGTGTCACCTCATGGCTGGTTTAGGTAGTATAAAATGCAGGACAGACGTTATTATGGAGTGTATGGGTGTAATGCATGGTCTCCTAGTGTGGTAGTATAGGATGTACGCTTTGTACCCATACAGGTTCCATGGAATCCCTTTTGCGAAAAACGCCTGCGGCTATGGAATCCCTTTTGTCACATTGTGCCCTAGCACATAGGCACATGCGGCACCAACAAGCAACGGCGAGCAACTGTCAGACTTCCAAACGTACTAACTTCACACAAGCAGGGTTAGCATTGGTTGAAGACAAGTGCACCATCGACGTGCAGTACGCCTTAGTACACAACGCCACCGTGACCCGACGTGGGCAGTCGGGATTAAGTGTCTTGCGGTTGCCGCAGGTGGGATTCGAACCGAAGACCTCTCTGCTTGCAGTCTGCATCTCTACCTACTGAGCCATCGTGCTCCCTGGAAGACTCTGCTACCTAATGCGGGCAGTTGGGGGGGGGGCAACATGACCAATTTGGTGCACAGTGCGTGTTAACCCTTTACCTAACACAGTATTTTTAAAAAATAAATTAAATTTCACATTTTTCTAAAATCATACAAATATGGATATCACTAGAACCAGCTCGACGAATTGGTTCTAATGACTTCCATATCTGTATGGTTGTATTGAGAAACTCCTGAGATATTTTATGGTTTGAATGAGAAACTTCTGAAATATTTTAGGCTGTGGTTGGCTTATTCTGGTTAATTTTCTGGCCGTGTTTGACGGCTATGTTAGGTAAAGGGTTAATTAAGTAAGAAGTTACGTCACGGCCACCAGATGAATATTTCGTTTACCACAAATAAATTTTCAAAAGGTCTCGAGTTTATTTGTAACTGTACAGGCGAGTGACTACTATTGAAACTGCATCAACAAGACCTGACTTCGACGTGGGTATGTTGGAATATTTGATCAGTCGGAATATTTAATCAGTCGGAAGATGAATCATCACAGTCGGTACAAAGCAGGTTTACAACCCACCCACCCCCCCCCCCTCCACTCCACCCTAATGAACGCCATTACATGCATCCACAAGGTTATACGGAATATTTTCAGGTTTCACCTGACTCCATTATTGTAGTGTGTTTTCTTGTGCAACCTTTACCATACTTTGGGGGAATATTTAGACACCCATTGACACTCTGCTTGGAAAGTTTGATGGGAATCAAAAAGACAATTTTCGGTGGGTTTTAATTTTTCATTTATCGTTATTTCGTACGTAATATCATTTTTTCTCAGTTATAGATGTCACATGGCTCATTACTTGAAAATAAAAGATATTTAGTTCATTAAAAAGTGTTGAGATATATCTTTGAACTCAAAACAAATTTTCAGCCATTTTAGGTGATGTTACCGCCACCTCAAGGGGACGTGCGACCTAACTTTGGTCAAATTTCAGCATTTTCAGGTAATTTTCTCCAGAGTCCAATTACACAGAACGACAAACGCGTGTAAATGGGTTAATCGATATGGTACGAGTGCCAGCACGGAAGGATAAAACGAGAGGCCGAATGCTTTTTCTCAGACAAGCATATTTTGTTTGGGTGGAGACTCCACTCCACAGATGTTTTCGTGGTAGTCCACTGTCCATGTACTGATCAGCTGCCATTTTACCAAGTCAACCAGTGCTTTCTTTATTTAGTAGTATAGTAGTGCGGACTTGTGTTTTAATCATATCTCCCTTGGGAACCTCGGGAAGAGAAACAGTGTTTTTTTCACTGTGGTAAATAAGCTCTGTTTAGTAGTAAAATAGGACCCAGTCACCAATGCTTGGGGCTGAAGCCTTAAAAATGAGCAACATGGATATAAACGATTGACTGAACTTGACTTTATCTCCATGTTGCGGTCACAATTAGCCATTGTGCAGAAGTATGTGACCTTAAACATCAATAAATAAATAAATTAATAAGTAATTCAATTTAATCCTTTGGCAGATTTATTACTTTCTATGCACATGATTGTAATGTTAAGAACATACACAGAACGACACGCGCATGTGAATAGGTTAATCAATATGGTACGAGTGCCAGCGCGGAAGGATGGAACTCGAGGCCAGAGGCCTCGAGTTTTATCCTTCCGCGATGGCACAAGTGCCATATCGATTAACCCATTCACAGACGCGTGTCGTTTCGTGTTTATTACATGCCTTCACGTCTATAAAAGCAATTATTAGATGGACACTTAGCAATTCATTTGACAACTATCAACAAAAGATCACATTTTATCGCCAACCAAATTTGCGAAGGGAACCCGTGTTACTATTGTCCTTTCCATAACCCCCCAATGGTAAATAAACTCTGGAATAATACAAAATCAAGAAAATATCTTTTAGTTTTCAGCTCCCGATTACGTGTAATATATTTAACTTCGCCGTCGTTACGTTTCTGTGATTTTAGCTCGCTCGAAAATTATATGAACGATTTTTTTAATTCTCTATGGGAATTTGTGTGTATTTTCGGAAGAGCGTCCATTTTGCAACAATGCACAAGTGACGTAACTGGGACCGTCCATTTGAGAACAGGTAAATTTGAATTTTCACGGCTTGCCTTTGCAGAAGGCGTGTTTTGACGAAGTTAGAATATCAGTTCGTCGTGATGATGGTTCAAAATAAAACTCAAGTCTTGTTCAAAACGCGTTAGTGAATTAGTGAATAAATAAAATATACATGTATTGTAGTCGTGACGCAAATTATTTTATTAATACGTGCCGTACCAGTTTTCCAAATTTGTCATGTCTTGCCGACAACTGCCCTCAGTATGTTGCTACAGACCTCCATTTGGGCTTTGTGTGACAGTGACACGGGTACAGGCGAAAACAGCACCGTGTGAAATCCGGTACCCGTTACTTTCGGTTTGGCACAGGAGTCCGGATTTCTTGGGTTTGGACTGCCCCCATCCAGATATGGCCTAAAAGACCTTGTTTTAATTTTTTACCTTGGCACGTCCTTTGAATTCGGACTCCCCCCCCCCCCCCCCACACACACACAAGATTCTGATTTCTGCGTCAAATAATAAAGATGGAGGTGTATCGTGAATCCAGGTTGGATAGATCCCAGGGCCGAGGAAAGGGTGGGGTTGGGGGAGGGGTGTTAGTGCTTTTAATGTTTAGAAGTCACTGCTAAACAACAAGAAAACCATGAGATAGTTGGGAGGTGAGATGTATCCTCTCATTTTTAACTGCTCAATTGTCCACAATTTATTAGAGAACCATAGGCTAAATAGGCTCGGTTTAGGCAGAATTTAAATGAATTAATTTCGCCATCGGAACTGGTGCCGTTCTCGCCACAATCAATTGGTGCCGTTTTCGCTCACTCGGTTCCGTTTAGTCCAGGTGCCGTTTTCACACGGTGCCGTTGTCGCTATAACCCGACACAAGTCCAAGTAACCAATTTTCTTTTAAGAAAGTATATAACTAATAGCACGAGAGAATTGGCATCTTCGAATACAACCCTGACGAATACGTATAATCACTAGAAAGCTTATTGGAAAATTGTAGGGGAGGGGAGGGGGCGTCACGAATACGTCACTTCGTGATCACGCTGCCCCCCTACCCCCCCCCCCCCCCGCCATTTCTCAGCAAGCACCTGATAAATCTTCTGAGGGAGAAATCACTAGGAAAAGTTGATAAGAGAATTTATATAATATTAATCATATTTCGACTTCACTGATTATACCCAGCACAGGCGTATATAGACCAACGGGCCAACTTTTTTTCCATGGCTGCGGGGGGGGGGGGGGGGGGGGGCTGGAAGATTTTGCCCGAAAAGTAACTACGTGCGTAGCCCTGGTGTGGATGTTCGTGAGCGTGTCTTCTCCTACTGGTGGGATTAAGGGAACCCTCCCCGGGAACATTTTTAAAAATCTGATCCGCTTGAGGGTTTCTAGAGAACCCAGATTACCTTTCGAACCTTGTAATTGGAAGAAAAGACGATCGCTTTTGTAGAGGTGCCTGACTGAATGTGTTCGAGCGGTCTCGTCTGGTATCAGTCAACAATAAAACATTATATGCTTCTCGGGATTCAGCTGGAGTAAATACGTGTAATGTAAGGCCTGTGTGCCCATAGCATTAGAGGATCGAACCCTACAGATGGATGAGGCTTTAACACTATTCACGTGGGTCGATATACTATTAATAACAGTTTGGCTGGCCGCTGATTTGCCGTGGTTCTCAGTTGAAAAGGTTTTGGTTACCCATGTGCTTCCAACTGCCACCCGATTCCCACGCTTCTTTCCTCCCAATACAGAGACGAACTGCTTGAAGACACTCTGTACCCCCATTCTTCACAATCCCTCCAATAAGCATACTAACCATCGCATTTGTGTCAACCACTAACCACGTCCTTTATTCTCCCATCCCACGTCCTCGTTATACTACTCCCAGTGAATTTTGATCTAGAAAATTGAGATTTTGGACTTCCCAATAAAATGTATTCCAAGGTCACCACTTCGCCCAAGTTACACATTTGGCTCTCCTTTTCCACCGTCTTTCCCAATTCCCCCTAATCTCCAGTGATCGCGACCTCAGCTTGAACAACAGTGATACCCCCCCCCCCCCCCCCCCCTTACAATGGTGCCATTGTCAAGGTACTCTTCAAAACCTGTCTTCTCTTTGTCACGCAGGCCACACGAAGACCTCTTTCTTTTGACCTACTCTCGCCAATTTTGTTTACAATCCCCATGACTCTTTCTGTAACGGTTTTTTTACCTTTGCTTGTCTCTATTTCTGAGTTCGATACATCGTTTGGATAAATCCCTACAAACATACACCATTACTGCAGTTAATTATAACGAAATTTTTAGAAACCCTAAGCTATGAATTATTATCTCGACTGTCTAATATTTCTACATACCTGTGTTACTTCCACTGGGTCCAGTGGCGGCTCAAAGGAGTCTCCCCTCTGGATATACTTTAGCAAGGGGCGTTATATATGCCCAACACCTAAGATGGGATGCTAATAGAATTATGGATGGCGGCGGGGAGTATCCCCGGGAAAATTGGAAAAAAAAATTCAATCCCCGAGGGCTTTTTGGCCACCAAATAAACTGTGTTCCCATTCAGTCTGCAACATTTTTCAGTGGGTAGGTAGATAGTGTGACATTTTATATAATAAAATCAATCAGCAACTGGAGCTTTCGGCCACTTGGCCTTATTTGCCACAATGTGGGGACCTAGTGAGGGGACCTAAGAAGTGATGTCACAGTAATGTGACCCAATTTAACTCATGTTAGATTGTCATGGTAGCCCGCGGAAGCGGCCATCTTGTGACGTCATCTCCATAGTGACACGTGGTCTTAGTGCGCATGCTCAGAGCGTGTTGTTAAGGTGATAGTACTTCTGTCGGACATTTTTGTCTGATGGAGGCCGCCATCTTGGATTCTAAGGTAGCACGTGGTTGCTATGAGCCTGAATGGCCTACACCAAGACGGGGTATGTGCGGAGGGTTTGTTCGTTTGAATAGGAGTAAATCTGATTACCCAGAAAGACCCACCAATCCATCCAAACCACCCAAAAGGACTATTTGATATGGATTCCTCACGAATCCTTCTTTTTTCAATAACAGGTACGTTCCTTTGTATAAGAGTAGTTTTACTTTGTAGAATTACCACAAACAAGCCGGCAATCCCTCCAAATCACCAAAATGCGCCCTAAACAACCGTAACGGACTTGTACTCCCCATCTAGGGTTTTTAGTAGTAGCACGTAGTGCTATAGGATCGAGAGTATGTTCTATTACACTAAAGTACTGGTCCAGATTTTCCAAGAACCCTATTTTTGTGCCTATTACAGATACTACTCTAACACTAGCAGTATGTCTAGCCCAAACTAGCTCTAATTCATTCCCTTTCCTCTCGTTGGTTTGAAAAGTCTGGATTAGGCGTAACTAGTTACCTCCTGCGGATACTGCTTCCGGGCGAGTGATTAAGGACCTCGCGTATTACCAACGTCAGTGTTAGAAAAGGGCTTGCCTAGTATAAGGCTGCAGATGCTAGACAAAACCGTGATTTTATGGTCATTACCCAGCAATCTCCTGACACCCAGGAGCCGTTCTCACAATTACACACCCAAATTGAAACCCATAACATTGAGCCCAAGAGGCGAATAAAATCCCCCTCCTGTGAATCCCAAACATGTCAGGATGGGCATGACTAACATTGTTTCCACACAAAACCCAGTGACATGTAGTAATGAAAAGATTGACCTGTCGCCCTACAAGTCTCAGCAGTCCATACACCTTTCACACTCCTCCAGGGACATACCCGAAAGTGACAACTCCAGTGATGATGTATACAGTCCCGCGCATATATAGAAGGACAACTTGAACCCGATTCACATCAACGTCGTTTACTGCCACCCTTAACCAGCTGCAACATGGTACCTCAATTAACCAAACGATCCTCTTTGATCACATACTCTCACATGAGAACCCCCCCCCCCCACACACACACACACACCCCAGCACTTGTGACCCCTACCACCAATGTCAACTCATGAACCGACAGTAATACAGGACATCCTGTCCCATAAGATTGATTGGTCCCCTATGTTCTCACCGGCTGAAACCCATTCCAATCTGAGAAACCTTAATTTCGCCATCCATGAGAGCATAGTTCCACCAGGACCACGCACAACAGACCACTCCCTCCTAACCCACAATATGACACAGGCACACACCCAATTTATGAGAGCAACATCTTGCCCAACCAAACCCCGAAAGCGCATCACACCATTGATTTGTCTTCCGACAATACCCAACTAAGAATGAACGAAAGTGTCTCTCCCGCCAAACAGTGAACCCCGCAATGTTGTGTTGAAAATATGTTCCCGCGACATTTGAAACAAGTAGCACCCCACTTTCTATTTTGCTATTCCAGCTTCATGGGGCCGGGTGTAGCAAAATAGAAAGTGGAAACATTGGGGGACCTATTAATCTTATGGGACGGGATGTCCTGTCTTACTGTCGGTTCATGAGTTGACGTTGGGGGTGGGGGTCACAAGTACTGGGGTGCGGTGAGGGGTTTCCTGTGAGCGGGTGAGAGTATGTGATCACGGAGGATCGTACGGTTAAGAACATAGGGGACCAATCAATTTATTTATGTATTTATTTGTGGTTGTTTAAGGTCACATATTTCTGCAAAATGGCTAATCATGACCATGGCAGCTTTACGGATGGAGGAAGCCGTAGTACCCAGAGAGAACCACCGAGCAACGGCGAGGAACTGTCAGCTCCCCAGCATACTAACTCCACACAAGCATTGGTTGAAGACAGATGCACCATCGACGTACATTACGCCTTAGTACACAACGCCACCGTGCCCCCACGTAGGCTGTGAGGGTGAAGTGTCTTGCCCAAGGACACAACGTGGTTGCCGAACCAACGACCTCTCGGCTTGTAGCTTGCACCTATACCTACTCAGCCACGGCTCCCCCAGGTCCAATTAATCTTATGATACGGGATGTTCTGTATTACATTCGGTTCATGAGTTGATGTTGAAGGTGTGGGGGGGGGGTGGTTACAAGTGCGGGGGGTTCTGCGTGACCGGGTGAGAGTATGGGATCATGGAGGAACGTATTGTTAATTGGGATGCCATGTTGTAGCTGGTTAAGAGTGGCAGTAAATGACGTTGAGGGGGCTTCATTTTGTTCGGAGATACTGGGAATCGGGTTCACGTTGTCCGTCTTTATATGCGTGGCACTGGATACTTCACTGTTGGAGTTGTCACTTTCGGATAAGTGTGAAAGGTGTATGGACCATTGAGACTTGTCGGGGGGCAGGTCAATCTTTTCATTACTACATGTAATTGGGCTTTGTGTGGAAACAATGTTAGACATGCCCATCCTGCCACGTTTGAGATTCACCGGGGACAGTGGGGGGGGGGGGGATTCCATTCGCCTCTTGGGCTCGGGGTTATGGGTTTCAATTTGGTTCTGGGGGTCAGGAGATTGCTGAGTATTGGCTATGAATTCACGATTTTGTCTAGCATCTGCAGCCTTGTACTGGGCAAGCCCTTTTCTAAAACTGACGTTGGTAATACGTGAGGACCTTAATCACTCGTCCGGAAGAAGTATCCACAGGGGGTAACTAGTTATGCCTAATCCAGACTATTCAAACCAACGAGAGGAAAGGGAATCCGATGGTATGTCTACAGCTGTCGCTGTTGTAAGGTTATTATATATCGAGTAGCACCATCGATTTGCTCGATCAAAATGGACGCGCGGATGGGGTTAAAGTTAGGCTGTATGACGGGTCCGTGGAATAACAGCGTGTCAAGAGACAACGTGTCTCAGTCACCAAAGTGGAAAGTAGATGAAAAATCCACCAAATTGATTTCACTGCGGGAATGAAACCTTTCAGCGTGGAACTGGACGGGGGGGGGGGGGGGGGGGGGGGGGGGCTATTTGGTATTTACGGGTCTGTGTCTTGCAAAGTAGTGAGTGCACTTTGTGAGTTGTGGTAAAAATCTCTTCATTGACTGTGGAGCTGGAAAGAAATATTTGGTATTTATGGGTATATGTCTTGTAAAGTAGTGAGTAAATTTTGTGTTTAGGGTGCAAATCACTACAATCAGCATGGGGCTGGAAGGAAAAGATGTGAGAAAACGTTGAGTTTTAGGGTAAAAACACTACAGTATGCACTAGGAGATACTGGATCAACACTTTGGATTTGGAGTGCCAGGCAGACACAAACTTTTCATCTTGCAAAGTAGTGAGAAAACGTTGTGTTTTAGGGTAAAAGGCACTTCAGTAGGTACTGGGAGGTACCGGGTGCTGGGTTGACACTTTGGGATTGAAGTGGGAACATGACACCAGCAAGTGCAAGCTCGGATGACGGGGCTCGGTTTATATTAGAGCTGGATTTGGTGGGCTCTCATAACTAATAACGCAACGAAGTGGTTGGTTGATAAGTTATTCACTTTTCTGAGGGACAGGAGTTGATTCGTATAATTGTCATGGGAGTCATGAATATGTTGCAGTCGGAAAAGATGCGACAAGTAAATAAACAGTTTGTGTGGCAGCAGTGAATTCATGCTAATGATCAAAGGATGACACCGATTATATATGCTTATCTCGAGATATTATATCGAGATCACGAGATATTATCTCGAGATCTTGAGATATTATCTCGAGATCTCGAGATAGTTTCTCGAGATCTTGAGATATTATCTCGAGATCTCGAGATATTATCTCGAGATCTCGAGATATTATCTCGAGATCTTGAGATATTATCTCGAGATCTTGAGATATTATCTCGAGATCTTGAGATAGTTTCTCGAGATCTTGAGATATTTTCTCGAGATCTCGAGATATTATCTCGAGATCTCGAGATAAAAAAAATATTGAGGATGGTCTAAATCAGCCACCGCAGGTCTGCGTCACGAAAGCGCGTTCCGTGTGGCTTGTAAATGAAGCTAAGCGCACATGTTTGCAGTTGCGGCAATAGATCTGGGGTCCGGTGTGTTATTTTTACCGGAAGCGTTTGTCAGAGAGAAAACTGATTTAGGAACTCATTGACATCGGTGCGGTTGCGTACGAAACTGAATTTGCTGCCGCGAATCCAATCGGCATCGGACAGAAAATGTCGGTGTTCGGCGTCCGAACGATGAGGCTCGTAGGCCCATATAAAAACAGTCCGCCTTCTTTTTGGCATACTTCCTTTTCTTCTCTCAATTGTTTTACCGTTTCACTTCTTTTTTTTGGGGGGGGGGGGGAGGGGGCGTCTCTGGTCGCCCCCTGAACCCACTCAAACAGACCACTCCCAATGGGTAGAGCAAAATATTCTCCGCCTCGCGAGTTCCAAGTTTCGGTTTCTGTATTTTCCACTTATGACGACTTATCCACTGTGAGTTAATGGTATACTAGTAAAATAGATTAGAATATTTGCCTCCTCATCTGCTCGTTTCAGGCATAGTGGATGAAATTTGGCGCAGATTGAACAAATTTGAGAAACACTGGTGCTCAATTTGAAATAACTTTTAAAACTCAACTTAGACTAGAGAAGGAGGTGGGGTTGCAAATAAAAAATATAGATACTAAGCTGAAAAAACAGTTGTTTTAGACAACCCCTACCTCCGATCCAAACTTTGCCCCTCTTGAATTTACTTTCCACCTCCTGCACAGGATGTAATTTTGTCTGTTTGTGTTGCATTCCAAGAGGTATTTCACGATTTCTACCATAGTATGTGAAGGTTCCAGCTGTTAGTCAAATAGTGATTCGAAATTTCTAGAAGTTGATTTTATTTTTTTTTGTGTGTGTGTGGGGGGGGGGGGGGGGGGAGCCACACTCCCGCGACAACGAACGCGCACGTCATCGAGAAACGTGACGTTTTTACGACATACATGTAACAATGATTATAGCTGAATTCCCTGTGACCAAGAGGGGTGGCACCCCCCCCCCCTCCCCTCGTCTCATGCGCGCATGGTTCTTGGAACAAATTCAAATGACCTCCCGTTAATTAATGATATGTGTTAGTTCTGGTGTAGCCGTTTAACTTTCTCCCTACATTTCACCCCCACCCGATAGGATAAAATCTCGTGTGTTTCCCCTTTCTAAATATAAAAAAAAAACATTTGCTTTTAAAAAGCTTATTTCTGGCTCCCAAAATTGGTGGAAGATGAAAAGACACACGCAGGCCATGACGGAATATCTCACACCCTGCCTCCGCTATGTGACTTTGCATTCGATTTATATATTCTTTTTTTTCTTCACATTTGAAAATTTTGTTTGTAAAGTTAAAACTTTCAGCTATAACTGAGACGTTGTAACTTTTCCTCTTAGTAATGTGGAAGAGAGATAATCCACGCACCCTGAAAACTACTTACGGTAAGTTTTACAAGCCTAAAATTAACCTACCCTCGCGAAGTATGTTACAATTTTTTTCTAACGATTATTTCAATGGTATTAAAGGCCGACGACCCAAAACATATGTAAAAAACGAACGCGAATTACTTTGGCGAAGTCCAAGTTCAATGTTATTGAACTGGTTCGGACGGGTGGGGGAGGGGAGGGGGTCGAAACATGACACGTCCTGAATAGCCATGTTAATCTTTTAAAATTTAGTTCAAGTTATATGCTCTGCCCAGACTTCAAAGAGCATGGGCTATAAATTCACTGGCAGAGAAAAATTGGAACGTGTGTCTATATGTCACTTGGAGAGGTGGAGTGCTTTTTTGTGAGCATCGTGTACACAGTCAGTGATGCCAGATCGAGGATCTGCCGCCAGCTATCTCAACCCCATACTGTCTTGAATCTGTTTCCTTGCAAGACACATATATGCGATAAACCAAAGATGGTTAGCCCATTTCCCCAATCTTGATTTCAATGCGATTCGCTTGACTTAATTATATTCTACGCAGTTCAAGGGCAGGACAGTGCCGGAGTGGACTTCAGGTGGTGGAGGTGGGGGGGGGGGGGGGGGTGTTTTAGGTTTCATGTTGGTAAATTTGGCGAAATGGAAGTGAAAGCAGGTATTCTGACAGCAACATACTTTAGAGCTTGATTTTTCGATAAGTAATCCGCGTTGGATGCAAAAAACGTTACATCTGGGCGCGGTGGCTCAGTTGGTAGGGGTGCAGGCTGCAAGCCGAGAGGTACTCTGTTCGAACCCCACCTGTGGCAACCGGGTTGTGTTCTTGGGCAAGACACTTCACCCCATTGCCCACGTTGGGGCATGGTGGCGTTGTGTACCAAGGCCTGCTGCTCCTCATGGATGGAGCATCTGTCTTCAACCAATGTTATAACCCTGCTTGTGTGGAGTTACCATGTTGTGGAGCTGAGAGTTGCTTGCCATTGTTCGATGGTTCTCTCCGGGTAATCCGGCTTCCTCCATCCGTAAAAATGTCGTGGTCATGATTAGCCATTGTGCATATATAAGTGTCTTTAACCACCAATATCTAACTAACTAAAAACGGTACATAATTTGGTTCTTCAATCAGAAATCTGTTGAAATTAGTGTTTTGGTCTTCAATCAGAAACCTGTTGAAATCGGTGTTTTATTGCCGAATGGGGTGGGGATAAACCCCATATATTGAAAAATAAGGGGTTTATCCCCACCCCAATCGGCGATAAACTTCGACTCTACTAAAGAATTTTCATCGAAAAGGAATTTTCGGCAGAAAAACATTATTAAATCACAAGTCTGCTTTCGTGCACAATGTTTCTAAAGCTGTTACAAAATTTATCAGTGTGAACTTCAAAATTTTATTTAGAAAGCCTCAACAATTATTTTCCGACGTATTTTATTTATTTTACAGAAACGGTCATCACTTTGTGATCGTAAGTTTCACATGGGCCCGAATTTCGCAACAAACGTACCGATGTTGTGGAACGGTTCAGATTTATGTTTTGATCTGTATCCAAATCCATCAAAACACAACTCCTTGCAACAACCTCGAAACCCTCAGGTAAAAATAGATTATGCTATCCGTTACGTCATTGGTAAACAAACATGTCGGCTGCTGGCGTAAAATGACAACAACGGTGAACTTTTGAGTGAAATCAAGGGGAAATGAAGACCCACCGATAAGGTAGTAATGCGAAAATTTTCTCCTTCATCTATTCTTTAATTTGCGTGGTTGATTATAATTGAATAACAAACAGAACAGGAGATACGCGATACAGTCTTACGCCAAGTATGTTTCGGAAAATACTATAGTTCCAGCTATCGCTAGCAATTCAAATTGTAATCGCAGTGCACGATTTGTATAAAATTCCAGTGAAATTTCGCTTCTATTTAAAAACAGTCTGTCAAAGGTTTCCGTTCGGCACATGTGTGCAGAACGGATTTTCATTTTCCTCGTGGTTTAGTGTTACTGTAGATGGGGATTTCATAGAACAGACGTGTAATAAAAAGACAAGAAATAACCCCAATAAATTATATATCATTGTTTCGGGAGAACGAAACATAGATCACGTGGAAACTAATATTTGCCATAGAACTGTTACCATATGTAGAAAGCACTGCCTGAAAGTCTGCTATGACATAAGTAAGAGATCAGATTTTGTACAATCAAATACCTTAAATGTACTGAATAGTCATATTCTCAATCCCACTAGTACAGACCCGAGGAAATCTCGTCCTTGCAAGGAACGGACAGGAAGACTAATTGTAATTTAGTGTGTCTAAATTTTACAAGGGCTGTCTTTTTTCTTGTGTTTGTTTACCTTTTATGAAGTTCACCGTGGGCCAAATCCACACAGTTCACAAGAACAAGTTTGGAGTGATGAGAGAATGCATCAGTGCAAAATGGAGAATGTCCAATATGGCTTTTGTCAGTCTGCAGTGATCGTACCCCCACCCCACACACACACAATTCTGTGCCACTTTGTATGAGATTTGTGTCAAATTGGTAAAAAAAGATGAGATTGGTACACCAAAAAATGAAAAACTACCCACTTCCACGTTTGATATTATCTGTGAATATTTCTGGTGTTGCATGAGCAATGACAGCTGCCTAGAGTGTCATGTGAATGCTCAAGTATGGTCAAAACAACAAAATTGACCAGCCCTGCATGAAGAATACTTACATCAAGCGGATTCGTTAAGTTATAAAGAATGGATTCTAATTCATTTGTGTACATGGTTTGATATGTTTCATTTGTTTTGAAACTCGCATTTCTGTCTGCAGTTGCTGTTTGGGGAGGCTTGATTGTTGCTTACTCGTGAGATTTAAGAACAGTAATAAGTGATCTGCCTGCCGATACTAATGTTATAGGCAGTGAATTACATGCCTGATTGCTGGAGGTCCCGAGTTCGATGCCCGTCCGGGACGACCCGCGTTGTGTCCTTGGGCGAGGCACTTTATCCCGGTTGCCTACATGGGGGCACGATGACGCTGTGTACTAAGGCGCATTGCATGTCGATGGTGCACATGTCTTCAACCGCTATAACCATACTTGAGCGGGGCTTGAACAGAGTTAGAATGTTGAGGAGCTGACAGTTGCTCTTCGATGCTCGGTGGTTCTCTCCGGCTTCCTCCACCCGCAAAACTGTCACGGTCACGATTAGCCATTGTGCATAAGTATGTGACCTTAAAACACCAATAAATAAATAAATAAATAAATAAATAAATAAATAAATAAATACATGCCTGAACAATATCGCAATTATGTTGGTTATTAAATTCATTTATCTAAAAACTTATAAGATGTTGTGGTCTCATTTCGGTAGTTCGTGTGATTTTGTCTACCAGATGGCTTCATGCAATTTCTGTCAACAGATTATACAATTCACCTAGATTTTGGCAACATTTTGGTGCTATATTTGGTGAACAGAAAAAAAACTCTCTGAAAACTGAAAGTTTGGCATTCAGTCCTTGACTTTGGTCTTTTTATTCGATTAGCAGACTTCACCAAGCCTTCTTTACGTCACAAATACTGTTCGGCAACAATCAAATTATTTTTTCGTAAATACACAGTTGTGAGGACTGCACTTTATGTTGATGTGAATATATCTTTGTTTTCAAGCATAATTTTCCAGTTTTATGATTTACTCGTCGACAAAAACCAAATAATAGTAGTTCGAATCGGTGGCGTATTTATCCCTTGCTGAGACTTGCCTAACTTTCTGCAGTTTCCGAATTCAACATTGCTACTAAGGACGGTAGCTCGCAATTCTTACATTGCGAGTTGAATATTTTCCTATTCGTGTGTTATATATTACATTACCTCGCAGATTCGAAAACAGCAATGAAATGTTGGAAGAGTTCAGATCTTTGGAAATTAAGTCGTTTCCTAACCTGGCCCATGAATCACGTTATCAAAACAAGCATGTCTTCCTAACACAATTCAGTATGTTTTGTGGTCGTTCATTTTTCTCGAAGAGTTTTCAACACGTCGGTGATGAGATGATAAATATGCTTACTCCAAGTATGGAGTGCGGAGTCTTTTATATACAACTCAGACATTAGAATTACCGATCTATTCCTTGATATTCTCGTCGGTTACTTATGGGGCTGGCAATTTCTTTGTCATCAAAAGCAAAAAATGTCAAAAGTTTTGTTGGACGTCCCTTTAACCAGTTTCGGAAAGTAGTGCTGATATTCTGAGTGAAAATATTGCAAGAGAGCATCGATAGAAGAACATTAATTAGCCCATTGTCCCGAGTCGGTAAAGTAACTTCGAGGGGTTTTCACCCTTACCCCTGTATTTCGAAAGCAAATTTCACCCCAAGTTCCTCCTTTTATCCTTTGTGCAAGGGTAGTGAGGCATGAAAAATATAAGGTCTCAGTTTCTTCCTTACACCCTGGCTCTTTTGTTTGTTCGGCGTTAGTAACCAACTTGAAATACACGAGAGAACAACCCAAGGGGTGTTCACGTGACGTTACATGAACACTTCTCGTGTACTGAGTATACCCGAGTTCGTGCATTTTATTGATTGAACAATAGACAACAACAAAAGATAGACTGAAAGTCAGTAACCAACCTGGATGTCGGTATTCGTGAATTTGAATAACATGCCAGCGTGCTATAACACATGGCCGTCACGCGGCTCGACGTCGCTCGTCGCACACTCCGCACTCGCCACACGTTGCCAGATTGTTCAAATCCTTGAATACCTCCAACTTGGTTGGTAACTGATTTACAGCCCGTCTTTTGTTCAAGTCCTTGCATGTTGTTGACTGTTGACTCATATTACCGCCCAAGGCAACAGAACCACAAAAGACAGACTGTAAGTGAGTAACCAACCTGGCTGTCGGTATTCATGAATTTGAACAACCTGCCAGCGTGCTATAACACCTGACCGTCACACGGCTCGACGTCACTCACCCCATACTCCACGCTCACCGCATGCTGTTAGGTTGTTCAAATCCAGGAATACCTCCAACTTGGTAACTGACTTACAGCCCGTCTTTTGTTCAAGTTCTTGCATGCTGTTGACTGTTGACTGATATTACTGCCCAAGGCAGCAGAACCAGTAACGGATTTGGGAGGTGGGGGAGGGGGGGGGGGGGGCGCCACCTTTTTAAAGCTCCATGAGCGAAACAACTGCATATTTTATTCAATCAATTGATTTCAAATAATAACCTATGTTGATATTAAATATCGTCCATCGAGTACAACAAGACTCCACATGCAAAGCTTAGAATTGTAGATGTCGTCTTGTTGCACTCAAGGGACGATATGTTAAATTGTTTTCCAAATAATATTGGGTTTGTAGACATGCCAAGAACATTTGGTCCACCACATGGGCACTATTTAGTTAACGTGTCACTTCTTTGCCCTGCATTATACGCACAGATAGCATCTGATGTGTGATGTGTTGCAATCACATGTTTGTCTATTGCGCGTATAACATTTCGAAATATAGAGGGTTTTTTCTATTAACCTCTTGCCAACCACACGACGACATTCGCAAAAATTATTTCCTGCAAAACGAAAAATGTTTCATTTTGCCCCCAAAACATTGCTTGTGATCCTTAATGGAACGAGCTAAGAGGTGTAACTATTCAACGATTCAAGGCACCGGAAGTGGTCAGGGGTACTTGGTTGGACGTCGGTTATCCCTTTATTTAACACGAAAGGAAGACACTTGCAAACAAAATTCTTAAAGAACTATTTTTTTTTCATTTTTTGTGTTAAAACCATAGTTTATGCCCACTCATTAGAACGAATTCAACCAGCTCGTTCCTACGAGGGGCCATAAGCTATGTTTTTAACCCTTTATATACCTTGTCAGGGAACACCTGAGGCCCCGTAAGGCCTGGGCTGACGTGGGGTTATTTAGTCCCGCTGATGAAGTTGCGGGAAAAATTAGACCAACGTGGAGGGTCGGAATCCAAGTGTCGCGAACTCGGCGCAGAGAGCTGAGTTAGACCGACGCCGTGATTCCTTCTCTGCCAAATTGTCCTGAAATAGGTTCGATTTCCGTTAGGTGTGATTCCTAATCACTTCAGGCTGCATAATGGAAAGAATGATTTAAAGTAACAACGATTCTTTTATTTACACATAAAAATAAATCCGTTTCAATATTTCAACAATCAACAATTCAATTCTTTTCACAGAAAATGGGTCACTACGGTTAAATAATTCTAAACAATCATATAGTCATTCTATAGCCCTGTACTGGCACTATAGTCTATACACTGGAAATGTTACTACCGTGAGCTCGCCATAAGAGCTTCACAAATCTGAAATGTTATTACTGTGAGCTCGCCATAAGAGCTTCACCCGCTTAGGCTCAAATGTCAACGTCTGCGCGTAACTGTACCTCTGGCTGTCGGAGGGTTCCGACCAGCAATGTTCGTCATCTATAAACCACCGTACTTCTGATTTGGGTCAGATATTGTCTACTCATACCTTATGCGCCTTTTGAAAGTCCTCCGTGAAAGTCCTATTGAAATATCCACCGTTCCTGGTTGAATTCACGATTCACAAATGCCCCTTTTGTGCTAGGGCGAAATTGTCACTCACACCGATCTTCAGTCGGTATTACGATGTTCCGAAAGCAAAATAAACTACTCAGAACGCAATCAGGCTGACGCTTCAAAGGGTTAATACGCACAATACAATTAACCTACACTTCTGACTATTGCAGGACGATACCTGCTACTCGACAATCTAAACTTATACGTTCCACCTGGGGTGTTCCTTCTCACGAATTCGGCCCCGTAGCCGCCTATCAACGTTAAACTAAATCAATCATGGAATGCCCTCTCTGGCGATTCCAGCCGTTTCAGGGTCCTGTGATCGAAGGTACCCTTATGCCAGGAAACAGAGTCCGCCTGTCCTGGACTTCACCAACGTGTGTGTGACCCCAAGTGTGTGTCTAATGCTCTGCTCTTCCAGGTATATATACTTTTTACCCTAAACTGTCAGGTGGACCGACGCTCATCTGTCCACCTGTCAAAACGGTGGGAGATGACGTGTATCGAGGCAGAATCAATACAAGTTATCTCATGCGTGACTTCACTTGTCTAGAAAACCGATTCGTTCTTGCCATGATTGTTATAACTTATGATGACACGACATTTCTATCTTTTAGAACCTCGTTTCTCAATTAGCCGTGACGAAAACCGATTACGTCTCGTAAGACTCCGATTACTGTAGAAACTAAACGAGAGTAGACCTTATCTAACATACCGTTTCTCCCCTGGGTCCCTGCGCTAAAGCTGGATATACACCACGTGTGTTTTTTCTATGTCCAGCTTTACAGAGAAGTGAAATTCACGTGGGTTTTTCGCCTTGATGCGGAATATATTTTGAACTTACAATATCTTTAAATATGAGGCCCCTTGCCCCTATATTTAGGCTGGCTTTGCCCTGACAACTCCCTTCCCGAGAGAAACACCCTGTGTATCTCTTAAAACGCAAGGGGCAAAGCCACGCACGCTCGCCTCTCACACCCTTTTACAATCTACCATCATGTTCAAGACTACAAAACTGTACCCTCGTGGTCGTGGGGGTTCATGACCGGGCTCATGCGTCGGCCATGTCGATTCCCACGACACACACGCTACCACATGCTCCCGTCTTGCGGGTTTACATATGATATGGGGAGTAGCCTTATCCTCAGATTTGCAGCACTCTCTCTCTCTGTAATACTATATATTTACACCTAAACATACACATTTTTATACACGTTCGCCCATTTTGCAAACAGTTCACTTGGCACTCACTCCGACGAGTAACACCGTCCGCGCCTTTGCGTCAGTTGGGTTAATTCCAACGGAGTGTAACTTCGCCTCCCATTCCCCTATGTCTTGTGACGGGGCAAACGACCCCTGCATTATGTTGAGCCTCACCCTCGCAAAGCTCAACCAGAGGATTAAAATTGTGCCTCACACACTCACACATTCAACACACAGATTTCCCGACCGCGCCTTTGCGACAGACGGGGTTAGTGTGCCTCACACTCACAACAAACTCTCGTCAATAAAAACAAGCGCGGTTTCCCCGGGCCTTAACACCGGGTTTGTGCATCCCATACTTACAAAACTCGACACACAGGCTCCCCGTCCACGCACACGCGACAGACAGGGCAGTGTATCTCACATTCGCACTCACAACCAACTCTAGACAGCAGTCAGAGCAATAATAATACTAAAATAAGAAAGTTCCTCCGGGCCTTAACACCGAGTTTACGAAGCCCATCACCTCACCAACAAAAATATTTGCGACCGGAGCCCCCGTCCCAGACACCAGGCCCACAGCCACCCAACTATTGCTTCTTTATAACCACCGACCATTGGTAGGGGCCCGGTTCCCAGTATCCCCTTGGGTAACCCTTGACACACCCCTACTTCTCGCCCCGTTATTTCTACGGGTATTCCACCAGGGTCCCCATACCCTGTCGTTGTCGCATTCCCAAGAGCTTCCCTTGGCGCTATATCCCCCAGGCTCACTCGTCTCGGCGATTACCGTCGTTCGAACGACACTGGCCGTCCTTGGCCCTTGTGCCGTCGACCCCCCGGTCCATTGCGACGACTTCTTGCGCACATTGGGCGCTGTGCGCCCCCGGCACTCTCTACGTGGTCTCCGCCACCTAGGATGCTTCTCTTTTGATTTGTGGACCCTTTCCTCGGTCCCCTGGGCGCCCACCTTAGCGGTCCCATCCACTTTAACAAACTCAACTTGTGTTGACCCGTGCCCCCTCAATTCTAGGGAAGTTTGCCCAGCCATTTGCGTGGGTCTGGCCTCCCCCCTCCACACAGGTGACACCGACTTCTGGGGGAGCTCAACTTCCCCACATAAATTTGCTTGAGGGTCTTTCCCCAATGATCCCATCGGTTTCCCTCGCTGTTTAGCGTTTAGCCTGGACCGCCTGCGGCCCCTTCTCCTTAATTGGACAGGAGTCGTCCCTCCTGAAACTTCCCGACATTTCGTCGTGTAGGGGCCATCCCCTGGACCATCGGATTGGTTCCCCCTGGGAACCTTCCCTTCCTTACTCGTTGGGCCCTCACTTGGCCCCCTATCCCTGGACCATAACTCATCAGGGCTTGCCCTCACCCCTGGGATATTACCTATGACCAGGTCATACACAGGTGATTCAATGCACATGGCTTCCAATTCGCCACAATAAAATGGGGTATCCACAGTTATCCTCGCGATGGGGAACCTTCTAACGGTCCCATCTATCAAAATACACAAATAGTCACGCCCCAACAATTGCTTGTCGTCAACCAGTTGCCTTCTAACCGCTGCAGAGGAGCACCCAGAATCCCGGAGCAGACGGATCTCCCTTTGTCCCACATACCCTGGGTACACTGGCATATCAACCTTCTCCTGCGAAGTTGTGAGCCTCTCACACATGCCACTTATTATCGGGACGACCTTCCCGCCTTCCAGCCTTAATTCTCCCTCTTGTATACATTCCCGGAGGGGACTGTGTTCTGGACCGATAGTTTGACAGAACGCTGCCGTCTGTCTACTGGGCCCTGGATCTACGCGGTCACCTTGCTTCCAACCCCTTGGCGCTGCGTTCCCGGCCCCCTGCTGAGGTGGTCTAATGTTCCCAGTGGTCCTTACCTGCTTCTGCCAGCAGTCCCTGGCAATATGACCCCGCTTGTTGCAGATAAAGCAAGTGGTGTCCTTGGGAGCGCTCCCCTTCCGGCTGGTCTGCGACGCAGGAGGGTCGGGGTGGTGTTGCCTGACGGGTGCCATTGCCAACCCGTTTGCCCCACCCCTAGCCAATTTGGGTGCGTTTACACTCCCACCGTGGGCCTCGATGTAGCGTTCTGCCACAGTTGCCATCTCATCATAGGTGGGCGGACCCCTTTCCTTGATGAACAGGCCCAACTCCTTGGAGCATGTAGTTAAAAACTGCTCCCGGAGAAATAGATCTCGCAGGGCTCCATATGACTCATTCACTTCTGCGAGATCAGTCCAGCGGTCAAAGTACCGCCTAGCTCGGGCAAAATACTGAGGTACTGTTTCTCCCTTCTCCTGCTTAATCTCTCGGAACTTGGTCCGGAATCCTTCTTCAGTGAGCTGGTATCTCCGAAGGATGGCATTCTTCAGCTCACTGTAGTCGTTAAGAAGTGCAGGAGGCATACTGGTATAAGCCTCGAGGGCTTTACCTGACAACAAAGGGCTCAAGCACATAGCCCATGTGTCTTCTGGCCACATTTGACTGGAGGCAAAACGCTCGAACCTCTCCAAGTACGAGTCCAAGTCATCTGTGTTTTCATTGAAATGAGCGAGATGGGGGCGTGGGGCATGAATTGCTACCCCTGCACTCCCATCCCCTGAGCGCCGACTTTCATTCTCCACATCGGCCCTTGCTCTGAGGAGCTCTAATTCTCTCTCGTGCCTCTGTTGTTCGAGCTCTCGCTCTGCCTCCCTTGCCTCCCTTGCTAATTGGGCTTCCCTCTCTCTCGCCTCATTTGCTAATTGAATCTCTCTCTCTTTCGCCTCTCTTGCGTCTTTCTCACGCTCTCGTTCTAATTGGGCTTCTCTCTCCCTCGCCTCTCTTGCGTCTTTCTCACGCTCTCGTTCTAATTGGGCTTCTCTCTCCCTCGCCTCTCTTGCGTCTTTCTCACGCTCTCGTTCTAATTGAATCTCTCGCTCTTTTGCGTCATTACGTAAGGCAATCTCCTTGGCCTCACGTTTCTGCTCATCTTTAACGAACTTCTGAAGTTCGGCTCCCTCAAGGCCCATTTCCTTGCCTAATGATACCAGTTGGGCGAGGGGTGTAACAACATCCATTTTGATTTTTTCTTTCTATCTTCAACACTCGTCAGAAAGAATGAAGAAGGAAAAGAAAGAAAGAAAAAAAAAATATGGCAATTAATCCTAATTTACCTCTGTAATTTAACGTAGTTAAACGCCCCAATACTCTGAAACCTACCGCAGTTATAATGGCTATTAAGTATCCTCTTGGGGACTACTGTATTGCGATATTAAACCCTTGAACGGCATCAACTGACCGAACTCGTCAAAACCTAAACAGAACCGCCATTAAAATAAAACAAAATTTCCATATAGCCATTTTTTACCTTTTAGAAATATCCTGGTAGCGCTCGCCAATCAATGTCAGGGAACACCTGAGGCCCCGTAAGGCCTGGGCTGACGTGGGGTTATTTAGTCCCGCTGATGAAGTTGCGGGAAAAATTAGACCAACGTGGAGGGTCGGAATCCAAGTGTCGCGAACTCGGCGCAGAGAGCTGAGTTAGACCGACGCCGTGATTCCTTCTCTGCCAAATTGTCCTGAAATAGGTTCGATTTCCGTTAGGTGTGATTCCTAATCACTTCAGGCTGCATAATGGAAAGAATGATTTAAAGTAACAACGATTCTTTTATTTACACATAAAAATAAATCCGTTTCAATATTTCAACAATCAACAATTCAATTCTTTTCACAGAAAATGGGTCACTACGGTTAAATAATTCTAAACAATCATATAGTCATTCTATAGCCCTGTACTGGCACTATAGTCTATACACTGGAAATGTTACTACCGTGAGCTCGCCATAAGAGCTTCACAAATCTGAAATGTTATTACTGTGAGCTCGCCATAAGAGCTTCACCCGCTTAGGCTCAAATGTCAACGTCTGCGCGTAACTGTACCTCTGGCTGTCGGAGGGTTCCGACCAGCAATGTTCGTCATCTATAAACCACCGTACTTCTGATTTGGGTCAGATATTGTCTACTCATACCTTATGCGCCTTTTGAAAGTCCTCCGTGAAAGTCCTATTGAAATATCCACCGTTCCTGGTTGAATTCACGATTCACAAATGCCCCTTTTGTGCTAGGGCGAAATTGTCACTCACACCGATCTTCAGTCGGTATTACGATGTTCCGAAAGCAAAATAAACTACTCAGAACGCAATCAGGCTGACGCTTCAAAGGGTTAATACGCACAATACAATTAACCTACACTTCTGACTATTGCAGGACGATACCTGCTACTCGACAATCTAAACTTATACGTTCCACCTGGGGTGTTCCTTCTCACGAATTCGGCCCCGTAGCCGCCTATCAACGTTAAACTAAATCAATCATGGAATGCCCTCTCTGGCGATTCCAGCCGTTTCAGGGTCCTGTGATCGAAGGTACCCTTATGCCAGGAAACAGAGTCCGCCTGTCCTGGACTTCACCAACGTGTGTGTGACCCCAAGTGTGTGTCTAATGCTCTGCTCTTCCAGGTATATATACTTTTTACCCTAAACTGTCAGGTGGACCGACGCTCATCTGTCCACCTGTCAAAACGGTGGGAGATGACGTGTATCGAGGCAGAATCAATACAAGTTATCTCATGCGTGACTTCACTTGTCTAGAAAACCGATTCGTTCTTGCCATGATTGTTATAACTTATGATGACACGACATTTCTATCTTTTAGAACCTCGTTTCTCAATTAGCCGTGACGAAAACCGATTACGTCTCGTAAGACTCCGATTACTGTAGAAACTAAACGAGAGTAGACCTTATCTAACATACCGTTTCTCCCCTGGGTCCCTGCGCTAAAGCTGGATATACACCACGTGTGTTTTTTCTATGTCCAGCTTTACAGAGAAGTGAAATTCACGTGGGTTTTTCGCCTTGATGCGGAATATATTTTGAACTTACAATATCTTTAAATATGAGGCCCCTTGCCCCTATATTTAGGCTGGCTTTGCCCTGACATACCTAACATGAAAAAGCAGACGACACTTGCAAAAAAAAATTCTTGAATAACTAAGTTTTTTTTTCATTTTTTGTCTCAAAAACATAGGTTATGACCCCTCATTGGAACGAGCTCGTTCCAATGAGGGGTCATAACCTATGTTTTTGAGACAAAAAATGAAAAAAATAATGAAAATTAATTGGCGATTTTTTTGAGAATAACACTGGCTGGTTTTGGCCGTTACGTTGGTAAAAGGGTTAAGACAAAAAAAAAAAAAAAAATTAAAAAATAATTAAAATTCAATAGTGATTTTTGTGAACAGAGCTGACCGATTTTGTCCGTTACGTTTAGTAAATGGTTAAAGATAGAATAGATATTGGAAATTATGCTGTTCCTTCATTATCTGGTAAACATTTCAAACAGCAGATGTTGAAGGGACGTTTAACTTTCTAACTTTGTTTGGGACTCCAACATTAAGACTGGATTGTCAAGGCATGTAAGGAATCTAATGGGAAATTACTCCATTGATGCTGGAGATCTTGAAGGGATAAAACTTTTGAAAAATATTGCTCACTATTTCTGTATAACTCGAAGCGTTCAATTATTTACCGATCACTTGTGGAACTACATGTACCACAACTGTCACAAACATATGACACCAATCCACACGGCGTGACACCAGTCATAGTCTTAAATGTATTGCAGTGCTTGCATGTCGAAAATGTGGTGGGTTGTGCATTAACTTTCTCATGTTTATGTATGGGAATTTCTGTTGCATTCAAAACTACCGGAGTATCTCCAAATTTTTGTTTATTAAAAGTCCCTTGTCATGTTCACCTCCACATTTTCTTTGCTTGGTCAAATATGATATCCGGCTTTTTGATCTGAAAATACGGTAAATTTATCCAGGTCACTATACGTTTACATACTGTTGATTTGCTTATATGGAACTACATACTGAGAAATGTGTCTTCCACGCCTGAGCGTAATTTCCTGAGAACTAAAAAAAAG
The DNA here is from genome assembly GCA_031216915.1 of Pictodentalium vernedei. Taxonomy (NCBI): domain Eukaryota; kingdom Metazoa; phylum Mollusca; class Scaphopoda; order Dentaliida; family Dentaliidae; genus Pictodentalium; species Pictodentalium vernedei. Next base: position 358,708,195 of record CM062291.1, on the reverse strand, counting down.
TTGATCATTTGGTGGGAACAAAGAACAACGGTAACTGCGTTCAGCAAAAGAACATAAATGTTCACAGTTATTGAATCCTGTGAAGTAAGAGATGGCCCTGCCATCATTCTCATAGCGATCAATGGAACATGCACTATTTCTGTCAGTAAGTAAGTAGTTCACACTGTACTGATGCCGAAACTGAATTTTCCATGTGGTCACATGTATGTATCAATTCCTTTTGACACAACCACTTCCACCTCATTTCCCAACATTGACATCCACATATGCTAATAAACAAGTACTCATCTGCTTGTCATCTTCAAATTTCAACTTCTTTGAGACTCGCTGCTGTCTACAAACAGTTGAAGGAGACAATGGCCTTTTGAAAAGAAGTTTTGTTGGAATGGCTGTTGAATTAAATCGTTTTCTGGTTCCTAAAAAATGGCTGTTGAATTAAATCGTTTTCTGGTTCCTAAAAAGACAAATAAATACAAAACACCAAGAGCGGATTACCACTGACTGCCCCTCCCTCTCCCCACAATGCAACACCACTAATAATTTCCAACCTCCTCACCTTCCCTCAGGCTGCTCGAGAATATTTGTCAGAGCCTCAGAATTTGAACACAAATTCGGGGTGGGGGTAGTGGGCTGTTCTCTTAACAATGGGAGGATGCCCCAGTCCCATACCCCCCCCCCCCCTCTGTCCCAGCCCCAGGACGTCTGGATATTCCTGTAGGATTCCATCTCACCACTCTTGAAAATTTGGATCCCCCCCCCCAGACATTGGGATCCTCCCCTCCCTAAGTTGGTTCCTGGCTCCGCCACTGGTACCCAGAACAAATAGCCGTGTGGGTTAAAATTGTTTTGTCCACCTTTCCCAAATGCACAATGACTTAACCCTTTACTTACCCAACGTAACGACCAAAATCCTACCGAGACCACTGGTACCTTGAATGCGTTTCATGTGATAGTATTTCGTTTGATTGCAGAGCTTAACCAAGGATTTTTTCCAAAATTGTTGCGAGAGTGAAAAATAGGTCTCGCTATATCAAAGTTGTGCAACCTCTGCGTAACGCTTAACCTGAGAGATCGCTCCTGCAATTTTGGCAGGCCTGTTTTAATTTTTTGTCTCAAAAACAAAGCTTATGACCCCTCATTGGAACGAGCTGAGCTCTTTCCAATGAGGGGTCATACGCTATGTTTTTGAGAAATTTTTTGGTTATTCAAGAATTTTCTTTGCAAGTGTCATCAGCTATTCGCGTTGGGTAAATCGTAAAGGGTTAAAAGGAATTCAAAAATCAAAATATAGATAGACACTGGGCGGGGGGGGGGGGGGGGGGGGCAAATCCCCAAAACAGGCGGTGAAACACTTTCATCGTTTCAGGTCGTTTCTGTAATTCGGCACATCGCAGATAAGACTTAGTTGAGAACTTCACCTTTCATAAAAATACGATCTGCATTCAAAAACAATGATGTCTGCCTGTAATTTGTGGTGCTGAACAGCCGACCATTTGTTATCTTGGCATATTCTTGTTCTATTTATAATCGTCAGCTAGATGGGGTACGGTACCCGTCCTTTGGACAGGAAGTGAAAAATATTTTTTTAAATATATATCCTAATATTTATCTCGGGTAAATTTACCCTCCCCCCCCCCCCCCCCCCCATGTCCGTCCCAGTGAGCCAAGGATCACGCATGCCGAATTTCATCCAAATCCATACAGAGGGAAGTGAAAAAAAGTTTTTTAAATATATATCCTAATATTTATCCCGGATAAATTTACCCCCCCCCCCCCCTCCAAAGCCCCCCCCCTCCCCCCCCCCCCCCCATGTCCGTCCCAGTGATCCAAGGATCACGTATGCCGAATTTCATCCAAATCCATGCAGCGGTAAAAAAATAATTTTAATATATATCCTGATATTTATCCCCGGTAAATTTAAACCCTCCTATGTCCGTCCCAGTGACCCAAGGATCACCCATGCCGAATTTCATCCGAATCCATGCAGCGGTTTTTGCGTGATGAGAGGACATACAGGCATACAGACAAACAAACAGATTCTATTGCTTTCAATTTCATAGTATAGACTATAGATTATTGTTTGCAGAATATAGGTCACCAACGAACGTTCTGCAATGATGCAGCACTGCTACACTTACTGTGTTGAGCACGGCATCTATCACTCGCCTACGAAGCAAAATAAGTTCAAAATAACACCTTCAAAACATATTGTCAAATAAGAAATTACTTTTTTTATTAATATTTGACCACCTGGATCAATAATTGCTATTCATAATTTAATTACTGGTGATTGACTGTGTGACCGAATAATTCCAGCTGCGCTGAAACCTGTGTTCTGCAAATCGACCTTCACTAGTTTCAGTTTCAATAACAACTTTCCAACAGTGTAATTAGTATTACAATAACTTACCGTTAAATATCCCTGTCAAACCTCACGAACTGCACGAGTCCAGCCCAATGGCGGATACAGAGGGGGGGGGGAGGGGGTGGTCGCCCCCCCCCCCCCCCTTAGCTCGTGTTTGTCTCGCATGTAGGGCGTAGCCAGGATTTTCATTTGGGGCAATACATGAATTGAAGTAAAAACATACAACGACATTTATTTCCTCCATACCATTCGCTATGGAAAACAAATATACCGTTGAAATTATGCAAAATATATCTACTGGTCGCCTTCATTTATAGCGTCATCGACACAGCATGATTTTGAGATGTTACATGCCCCTAGCCTCAGGTACCCCATGGCTATGCCAATTATGGGTCAGGATCTTAATTGGCATAGTCATGGGGTACCTAAGCCTAGAGGGCTGACTGCTGAAAACTTTCAAACGCTGGCAGATCGCAATGTTCTCCTGAAGTTAAGTCGATTATGACTGTAAACAGTGTGTCCAAAATTCAATATTATGGTAAACGGATCTGAAGAGCATATTTCAAATTTTCTAATTCTGTCTTGAACGTATGACAGAATTTGAAATTCTGAAACATACATGCTGTTTAAAAAGTGTTAATTAGCCGTTCAAAAATTCAAGAGGATTTCCACCCCAGAAGCCACCAGAATGCCCCATTTGGTCGCTCATTTCCAAAAAAATTCTGGGGGGAGAACCCCCCTCCCCCTCCCCCGACCTTCGGCATCTGCACGATTCGCCCCCCCCCCCCCTTTGAGAATTCCTGTATCCGCCACTGGTCCAGCCACAACTGCAACATCCAACGCACACATTTTAACGCTTCACTTCAACATCAAAACAGACGACGTAAAATACCCGTATCACGCATGCGCCATAAATCACTGTGAAGAGCCAAAATTTACAGGTTTTTTGGCAGGTTACGCCATAAAGCATGCTCGTAACCCATAGAAAGGGGGTGCTGTGGTGCTTACCCGCCTTCTCTGCTTTTACTACACCAGTCATACTTTTTTACGTCGCAGCGTGATTTCCGCCTATATAAATATCAACAACTAACGCGCGATCTCGCCGAAGCGAGATCGCACGTTAATTGTTACTATTTATTTCGGCAGAAATCCTTTTAGGTTCCGCTCCACAGTTTTCCAGGCATTTCCAAATTCCAAAAATGACATGCCACGCACTCACTTCAAATACAAATATTCTGTAACTTAGTTATCTAACCCATAACATGTATTACATTTCCCAAATCCATTAAAAACATACAACACTATCTGACTAAGCAGAAATAAACAATCTGAATGTGGGTGAAATAAGTTATTGTCAAAGGCAAGACTTCAACCAGCAAAATGCATAAAAAAATGCCAATACCAGTCATTTTCAGCCACCAGCAGCCTCAGCAAAATGTTCCCACTATCCCCACTCACCTTACCCTGGGGCATATAATCCCCTGTTTTCTAAAATGTGGAAAAAAATTCCCTGTTTTCGTCTCATTTTTTAGTTACATGCCTGGTAACAAACCCGTGTAAAAATTACATTTAAAATAATAGAAATTTTTCGAAGCCACCGTTTCCCATAATTCATCTGGTAATTTACCCCAATGCATCAGACTCCAACTTTGGGACCAAAACTTCAAATTCCCTTGTCCAACAAATAGCCTAATGTAATCATATATCTGATACCAAAAATATATATCTCCAATTTACATGTCATTAGTTTCACCATATTACCTATTTTTAGAATTTACCCCTGTGCAATGGTGCGAAACTGTAGAGCGGAGCCTATACATATATCAACAACTAACGCGCGATCTCGCCAAAGCGAGATCGCACGTTAATTGGTGCTATTTATTTTAACAGAAATTCTTTTTTAAGTTCGTAATTTAATAAGCTTATGTTGTATTACTTTCTCGTAACCCGTCGCAACCTGTAGTTCGTTCGCGCATTTTACAACTGACGTAACCCACACGTAACCTAAACAGTCGCTCGCGAGTTATTTCGAGGCATGTGTTCGGTTTTGTTTTGTTCGTTCGTTTGTTTGTTTGTTTTAATAACACTTTCATCATGCAGATTCGCATCATGTCGGACATTTTTTTACGCTTGGAGAAAGTACCACCTAACAGAGGACTCTCCAACTCACCAATCCGGCACACGCGGGGTTTGCATTGGTTCGAGGCAAGTGCACAATTAGTATGTTGTTCGTCATAGCACACTATGCCACCAAGGGTAATTGGAAAAAACGATCTTCCCGAAGGTCACAACGCAGATGACGTAGGGTGAGATCGAACACAATATCTGTCTACACACAAGACCAATTCGTTTACCAGTGAGCAATACCGCTCTCTTTAACGATTGTGTTGCAAGATTTTTTCGAAGATGTTAACAAATATTGATATGTAACGCTCAGTTCACTGATGTCAAAACACAAATTTTCAGACAGCAAAATTTTCCTTTAATGCACCTTGATATTCAACAAATTCAGTCCCGTTTGACAGCGCTCAATGAGGGCGCTGAGGGTGAATTGTGTTAACACTTCATCTTTCTCTCTTTTTCCTGTCTTCTGTCTTTCTCTCTTTTTCCTGCCTTCTGTCTTTCTGTCTTATATCATTCTGCGTCAGTATTAATTTCTGGGCAGTATTTCAAATAACTCTATCTCAAATTCAAATTGATCTTGTGCAATAATAATCCCCAGGGTCGGAAGCACGGGGGCATCAGGGAGATCGTCCCCCATTTTTTATCAATGATTTATTCTCGAAGTACAGTTAAAATACACTAAAAATCCGTTCTGTGAGCTTTCAAAATTTCAAAATGCTCTTTTACGGCGTCTGCCCCCCCCCCCCCCCTCCCTGCCCTGAATTGCTTCCGACGCCCCTGATAATCTCGCCTGGATTTCTGTGTGAATCATGTAACTTTTTTGGAGACAGATAAAATAAGTATCGTTGTTGCTGAATCCGTGTTCGTATAAGGTATTGCATGTGTTTGTGGTTGTTCTTGGTCAGTGGTGGCAGAGGGTATTTGAAAGCCCATGGAGTTAGGAAAATAGGGGTGTGAGAAAATTGTGATTTTAAGGTATGAAACTCATGAAATCCTTGACAGTAGACCTTTTGGAAAGCTTGTATATAGCACCCAAATTTTGCCCCTGTTACATTAATATTCGGCGTAAATATTCAATTGGCCAAGTGTATTCAGGTAAGTGTGCAAATACTGAACACATTTGGTATGTTACTTGATGGAATGGATGGTGTATCATAAAAAAAGTGCTCCGATATCCTAGGTCCCCCAAATATTTGAAAAAAATAATTATTTTAGTAAAAAAAAATGTGTTGTTTCTTCAAACGCTTGTCCTTCCCTCCTCCGCTCGGAGCCAGTGATCGTCCAGTTGATTTGGAAGAGAAAGGTTCGGACTTCAATACCCTCAAACGTTTTGGGATTCTGAATAGGTTCGGGTAAGATGCGATTCTGAATAGGTTCGGGTAAGATGCGATGGTTCCATATAAAGAACCGAAACTGGTACTATTTAGAACCGAGACTGATTCTATCTCAGGGACAAGATTGAGAACCATGGGTTCCATAATGGAACCCATTTTGGTTCAATATTTTGGTTCAATGGAACCCAATTTGGTTCAATATCGAACCAGGTTTGGTTCCTGTTTATGAATATTGTAAAGCTTTTGCCGAGGTTTGCAAATTCAACTATTTTACTGCAGGATAATTTATAGTATTCATTAAAAATATATTGGGGGGGGGGGGGGGGGAGTGGGGGTGGGGGGGGGGGGGGGTAAATAAATTGGAAATATAACATCTTAACATAAATAAATATAAACCTTAAAAATAATGGAACCAAACTAACATTATTGCTTCTGCAAAGAACCCAATATATTCCAATTTATAAATTATCAAACCACTTTCTTTTTTTTTTTTTTTAAACAATAATTTTATTTCCATAAAATAGAAACTTGGTTTGGCGAACAAGCACAGCCTATTTAAACGCCTCACCATACACATGTATTCAGTCACAGTGAAAAAGAACAGGTGCATGTGCAACAGAAAAGTAAATACACAACATTCATAATAATTTTGTATTGTTTCAGGATTTAAATCATCCAATGGTATTACCGTTTCACGATATTTGAGGTTAAGTTTCCAAAGGAAGCCGGCCTTACAATTACTAAGAATAACAAACTACAATTTCAACTTGTTGATGTGTGAAAAACGGACACGGGGGTAGATGTTTGACATCAAAATTACGTATGGGTCACAACATTTAGTCATATCGGGCATTTTGATGTTGGTGCACTGTGCATATATTAGAGTGATCAAACAGGAGTATTCTAGTGGGAAGAGTTCTAACGGGAAGAACCACCCGTAGACGTTGGGCGTAAAACGTTGATTACGCACAACCTCTACAAATGACGTTTGCAATTAACACGTTTCCTTTGCCGCAAGGAAAAATGCCAGTAGCGAACCATTGTGGTGAACCCAGGCTAACTCATGTAAAGCGTCGCGTTGTGATTAGGTACTGTTGAAAAGCAGAAAACATTTCTTCATTCTGCAAGTCAGATGATAAGGGATCTCCGTATAACAATGTATTGATAGATGCTTCTGTACTCCCCAAGTTGTGAAAGAGGACCCTCCTTTGTGATGTATATAACGGACAGTCGCACACATAGTGTGTCGTACTTTCATACCCATTTAAAACCAATATTAACGAGTTGGTTCAGTATAGAACCATTTTAATATTGTTGGTTCTTTCTAGAACCAAAATGAACAAATTGATTCTAAATACAGTGAAACCCTGTTAATTGAATAACCACTTTGCCAATGAAAATTATTCAATTAACAGGAGAATTCAATTAACATGGATTGTGTCAATTTCCTGTATTCTAGAGATAAACTTAGCATTTATTCTATTATACCTTGTTTGACAGAGCTCCATGAGCTCTGTCAAACAAGATATAATAGTTTAAATGCCTGTATTGGATGTACTGAGGCCAACTAGGTCTATAAACAAAGGAAAAATGGGAAAAGTCAGGGTAATTTCTCGACAGGTTACAAGATTTTTTATCAATTAACAGGAGTTTAATCTGTGACCTATATTCAATTAACGGGTCAAATTTGTACTGGAGGTATGGTAAATGGTTTTGTGTTGGGAAATTATATTAAATTAACAGGGTTATTCAGTTAAGAGATATACAATTAAGTGGGCACAACTGTATAACCAAAGTAATACTTTTGCTTTTGTTTTGAACCAAAAATATATCAAGTTAGAAATGAACGTCTCTGCATGTGTGGAGAGTCTAATGCTGAATTCGATAAAACACAATGTTTGTTTTAACGCGTATGGATGGCTGTAGTTTAATTCTCTGACCAATCAGGCCAAACCATCAGGGTCTGGAAGAGGGTGGAGGCCCGAGGTAATAACCCCGTAGCCCGAAACTTGTGGGGCCTAGGTGTCCAGGATTCTTGAGTCAGGTCTGCCCCCTCCCCAGTCCAAACATGGCTTGAAACTCTGTATTTTAATTTTTGGGTTTGGGACGACCTTTGAAAGGACGTACCAAACCGAAAAAATTAAAATACGGGCCTTCAAGTCATGTTTGGACTACCCCACCCCCCCCCACCCCACCCCCCCCCCCTCCCAGCTTCTGACTCCTGTGCCAACAGTTAAGAGGTTAAGTTAAACAGCTGTATCGCGAATGGAGCTCTGCACTTGACCAACAGTTGTAATTTTGGACCATATGATTCTTGAAGTAATAACTTTATTAAAACAGCTTGACGAAATAGAGTTAGTTATCACTTCAAGCAGTCAAACGCTATAACTCAAGATCACTGGATACTCACTGATGAACTTTGAAATTTGAAACATGACCGCCAAAAAATAACGTGATTTTTTATCCCCAAAGCCGCCATGCAGAAGTCTCCATTTAATAACTGATTTCAAAAATTTCTTGGGGATGGCACAGTGAAATTAACTCTGGGGTCCGAATTTCCTCTCCCCGTTCTTGCAAACCATATACCCACGAGTTGGTTGGTTGTTTTTTTATTTATTGTAGGTGTTTGTTTTTTTCTTCTTTTTTTTTATTGGAATCATTAGAAAAATAGTACATTATATAAGATTACAACAGAATTGAATTTTTACAGCATAATATATACACATACAGAGCAGTTCTCCAATTATTAAAAAAATGCATCAATTAGGTAGTTCCATTTTTCCTTAATGCGCTCAGCCGTGCCGATTGTGCACGTGTATGAGAATACATTTCAATATTTTTGTAGGATTTTATAGCTCTTGCTAGACCTGAGAAAGAGGGGAGGATATTACTTCGGCTGCCGGTGTAAATATACTTTTTGTAGATGAGGCAGGCCCGTCGGAACGAAATTTATATTGGGGGGGGGGGGGGGGGGCTGATATTGCTAATTTGGGTGAACTGACTGATACTAAATGGGTATGGGGTATCCAGATGCCAAAGGCATCTGGCGTGAGTGCTGAAGGCATGAGCTTTTTGAGGGGGGGGGGAGGGGAGGGGGGTTACTCCCCCAGAAATTTTTTTGAAAAGGCCAATCAAAGGAAGCATTCTATTAGCTTTTGAATTGCTAAAAACGTTTGCACATCAACATATGCAGGTGCGTGTTATACATTCAGTGATACGTTCATAATTCTAATCCAGGGGAGTAGTAAGCTAATTTTATTTGGGGGGGGGGGGGGGGGGGGGTAGGACCTATATTCCCATGACGCGACGCGTCATCCGAGCAGCGAGTGGGGGTGAACACGAGAGGGGGTATCCTCCGTCTTGTTGATGGGGGGTTCAGGGGCCTCCCCCGGTAAAATTTTCGAATTTAAGATGTAAAAACATGCATTCTGGTTGATTCTGAGCAAATAAATCGTATATTCATATGACGCGAAGCGTCATCTGAAACCGCGAAGAGGCGAGTGGGAGTGAGAACGAGAGGGGGTACCTCCCCGTCTCGTTGGTGGGGGTCCGGGAATTTTTTTAATTTAAGATGTACAAATATGCATTCTGAGTGATTCTGAGCAAATACATCGTCAATAAGGAAATACGTCAGCTCTCTGATCAATTCAGCGTGATTTCCGAGCAGAATGACAGGAATAGTGAACATGCAATGAATTACCTTGTGGTTGGTTGGGGTTTAACATCGCTTTCCACAATTAGGCGAAAACACGACTGTCAGTTTTATTCGTGGAAGAAAGCCACATGATGGAACCCACTCAATCCAGTAATCATTACCAGCAATGTCGGAATATGGTAACCAGTGGGCATCCCGTGTGGAGAAACCACCAACCCAGCCCCCCCCCCCCCTCCCGGTTCCTACGCCACTGTTCTAATATGAGTTAAATAATGTAATGTCCAGTTATATTCAGATTACATCGGTTATTCCCATCATGGATAACCTAACGACGAAATATGAGCAAATTATGGGGGGGGGGGGCTGCAGCCCCGCCCCCCCCCGGTTCCGACGGGCCTGTGAGGAGACAGGTATTCCAGACATTTATTTATTTATTTATTGTAGGTTAACAACGCTTTCAACGGCCAGAGTCATATAGTGTCAGACAGTCTACAGAGCGAAAGCCTGGGTACCCGGAGAGAACCATATAGCAGCGACAGGGACTATCAGACTCTCCAACTTATTAAACCTACGTAAGCAGAGTTAGCATGCAGCGGTTGAAGGCAGACCTGTGCTCCGTCAACGTGTAGTACGTCTTATACAAAGCCACAGTGCCCCCGCGTGAATATTCGGGATTATGTGTATTGCCCAAGGATCAGAGGCGGCGGAAGCTAAAAAAAAAGTTGGGTGTCACACCTTTCTGGGTACCGCAAGTGTGTAGAATGGAAAAAAAAATTGGGGCGGGGGGCGGGTCAATGGTGGTGGGGCGGTGGGGCGGTGTATTCATGCAAAATATATAATTTTATATACGCTAGTAGTATGTCATGCACGTTTCAGGGGTTTGTTAGGGGATCTCATCGGGGGATCTCTGAAGTGACGTCATGTCACGTGACCCAGTGGCGCCATGTTGTGTTGTCATGGTAACCCGCGAGAGCGACCATCTTGTGACGACATTCCCATAGTGATACGTGATGTGAGTGCGCATGCGCGGCGCGTGTTGTTAAGGTGATACGTGTTTCCGTCGTCCATTTTGTATACAGGAGGCCGCCATTTTGGTTTCTATGGTAGCACGTGGTTGCTATGTTACCCAAAGGCCTACAACAAGACAGGGGTATGTTCGGAGGGTATGTTCGATTGAATATGAGTAATTTCCCGATTCAGAGAATTACCACAGACAACCCGACAAGTTGTACTAATTCTCTGCTTCTAGCTATATATGCAATAGTTTTCGTCTATCTGATCACGTTCCTTTGTTCTGGTGTATACACCAGTAGCGTAGAAGAGTCTATCAACTGGAACAGCTTTGCTTATTATTACTATATTTAGCTATTCTAGTCAAATTCTTGTTAGTTCTGACCCTATTCCGTGTACTCTTATTGTTTTCATTTATCCCGATCATTTATATAAATTATAACTAACCAATCAGATTGCTTGATTTCACATAATCTCTATGCAGAGTTATCTTTCTTGTGTATAACAGAAGCATTCCCAAAGCCAAAAAGCTATCGAGCAGTTACTGATAAGTCATTGCTCGAACGACTCGAATCCCATGGAGCAAATGAGCTATCGAGCAATTGCTCGATCGAGTGACTCGACATACTGCTCGAATGACTCGAATCCCATCGAGCAAATGAGCTAACGAGCAATTGCTCGTTCGAGTGACTCGAAATACTGCTCGACGACTTATTTCAGAAAAGGGGATTCCATAGCTACAGGCGTTTTCAAAAAAGGGATTCCACAAATGGGATTCCATAAGTGGGATTCCGTCTTATGTCGAGTGACTCGCACATATTGCTCGAATGACTGGAATCATTTTTTTCTGAAATGAGTCGTCGGGCAATATGTGCGAGTCACTCGAACGAGCAATTGCTCGTAAGATCATTTGCTAGATGGGATTCGAGTCATTCGAGCAATGTATCAAATTCTAAGCGATGCGATCATAGATTTTTCACATAATTTTTAAATGATCGCCTATGGGAAAATAAATAGTATTGTGATACCATTTAACGTCAGTTATTTTCTGACAAGGTTTGTGCACTGCTTTTGTCCCATGTGGAATCTGGTGGAGTTTTTGTACACATAGGTCACGTGGGGACATTCGTCATCAAATGGAAGATGCTGATCTCCTCTTTAATCTCGTGTGCCTAATTAATCTAAAGGCTTGTAATTGTTGTTTGAGATTAGATTAATTTTGTCGAGGGTGGAGGGATCCTGATCCTGGTTCCACCACACACCCAATCTCTCATGGTTCGTCCGCGACGTGTTATCGATCAAGATCTGAGGAAACTATCTCGGAAAATAACGCATTTTATGACCATCAAACGAACTAGTCACAATATTAGTGTTAACTATGTTATTTTTAATTTTCCAAGGGTGAAGTCAGGTGGTTGCAATAGTGGAACGTGCCCCCCCCCCCCCCCCTCCCCAAATTTTAAAATGTCCGCTCATGGAAAGCATTAGTCCCAACTTGGACCCAAAGTTCGTAATATACTTTTTGATGTCGGACGCCTACCGGACGTAGCACATCAAAAAATTATATTACCCCCTTTGGGTCCAATTTTGGGCTAAGCATGTTGACACTCCCCAAATAATACTGTAGAAAACCAGCTAGATTTTATTTTAACCCTTTACCCAACGTAACGGCCCAGCACTATTCTCAAAATTCGCCAATTAATTTTCATTATTTTTTTCATTTTTCACAATGGCTAATCATGACCGTGACAGTTTTACGGGTGGAGGAAGCCGGACTACCCAGAGAGAACCACCGGGCAACGACGAGCAGCGGCAAGCTCCCCAACAGCGTAACTCCGCACTGCAGCACAGGCAGGATTAGATTGGTTGAAGACATGCGCATTATCGACGTGCAGTACGTCTGAGTGCACGACGTCATCGTGCCCCCATGTGGACAATCGGTGCTTGGAGGTATATTTCTATTTAATTTCCCATCAAAAATTCCTTACAGAGAGCATTGGGGCTTCATATTCACTCTCGTGAAATTGAAATTTCATAATTTCAAAACATTTCCGGGGCAGGTCCCCCCCCCCCCCCTCTCACCTCCATTAACGAGAGGGGACACCGCCCCTAAAGCTTGCGAAATTTCCGAAAAAATACCTCCAAATTGTACTCTTTGTAGACATTTGGGGCTCTGAAGAATTTTCCAGAACTGCTTTCAATGTCCAGCTTTTCCCGTGTTCTTTTGGCAAAAACAGAGAGAGGAGAGTTAACGAAATTCATTGTCACAGTTCAGCAAACGATTATATACGCACGGATAACTCTACGATTTTTATCTACGTTTATCTTTTTCAACACGACAATTAAACGTTGTTTGTGCGTGTAATGTTATCCTCATGGATCCTTGAGCACACGTAACTGCAGTTAACATTTCCAGAGATGATGCCAACACGATAACGATCGCAATATCTGCGTTATAAATAAGATGACAGCGTGTTGGCACACGCGCTAAATGGAGTCTTTCCTTTCTGTGCTCATCACTTCATCACTCAATTTAAGATCCCTGGTACAAAAAAAAAAACATTTCCTTTCTTTGATGCAATTCTTGAATCATGACCTCTTTGAAAGGGTCAACTTTATACTTATAAAATTAATTTTATGGCAGGACAGCTATCTTTACCTTTCGGGAGATTTGGCCTTCAGCTGCTCGTGTATTTAGGTTAAGGGAGCATGGCGAATTGATAATGAAATATGTCCTGTTGCGTTTCTCTTCAATTAATGTAAGAAAAATGTAATGATCGTTATTCTTCTCACGCACAAAAAGCCGGTTCGGTATCTGCGCACTTGGTACAATGTTTGGGAACGTAACAAGATAGAAGGCACAAGGAGCACGTAGGCCCTACCCCCCCTCCCCCCCCCCCCCCCACACACACGTAACGTACCCCACAAGAGCTCTTTGCCAAATGGAATCAAACAATGAACATCAGTTGCATAGACACGGTTAGAGGGTTTGGGTTCGGGGGTGTACCTCCCCTTAATTTTCAACTGTACCCCCCCCCCGACTGCCGAACATCCAACTTTTAATAAAAGCATTGCACGCCTCCTTTCTCTGAGTGAGAATTTTCCAACTGCTTCCTATGAAATTTCCACTGCTGAAGAAATCTGAATGCAACATACCCCAAGAGTATTCATACATATGAGCATTCCGTTGAGTGTGGGGGGGGGGGGGGCGGTGGCTCAGTGGTTACGGTATTGGACTTCAAACCGAAAGCCCACGGTTCAATCCCCGCCAGGGATAACTGCGTTGTGGCAGTGTCCTTGGACAAGGCACTTCATCCCGATTGCCCACGTGGGTGCACGGTGAAATCGTGTACTTACGTACTGCACGCCGATGATGCATCTGTCTTCAACCAATGTTAACCCTGCTTGTGTGGAGTTAGTACGTTGGGAAGTCAGACAGTTGATCGCCGTTTCTTGGTGGTTCTCTTCGGGCACTCCGGCTTCCTCCACCCGTAAAACTGTCTGACACGAGGTGATCCTGGCTGCCGAAAGAGTCGTTAAACACCAGTAAATAAATAACATTCCGTTGAGTTGGAGAGTTGGAAATCGTCTCCTGAGTGCAACGAGGAGCCATCTGATATGCTTTAGGTATCGCAGTATTAAATGTCCCAATAAAACTAAAATCATCCTCCTCTGATTGGACGAGAGCTCGCTTAGTACATTCTATGTTTAAGGCACAAGTGGCAAATGTTACCGTCTGACTTCACAACGCGAAATATTTGCAATGACGTCGTCCATTTCGGAACTGCTCCGTCAACGGAGTGACTAGCAAACCACTTCATTTTTCTGGATGTTCCACGTGTGCAGACGACGGTGTTCCGAAGGTGGAATGAGTTTATCTGGGTATTGATTATTTATCCGGTGCCAGGAGAGGTGTATTTACGAAACCTGTGATTGTTAAAAGTTGCCTTGAACAAGGTAACTTTTAACGATCACAAGTTTAGTAAATAAGCCTCTCGTGTTTCACGATGTTGGTTTGGGGTTATGGGGAGTGTCTTCTGGAACATATACGTTACTGTGATAATTAAACTTTTTTTCGGTTCATGCGTTTTCAGATAAAACGATTGGCTCACACGATTCTGTTTTTTCTTTTCATAACTCAATGAACCGAAAAAAACCCAATTAGGTTCGCCCCCAGCCACGCCCCTAAAATACCAGTCTTCGGAGTTGCAGCATGGTGTCAAATCAATAGAAGTTAGAACACTGGCACGTTCTAAATGTGAAAAAGAAAAAGAAATTTATATTACTAATTTATCACCATGAAAATATTTAAATGACCGTGGTGGGTCAATGTTTCTTTTTCTTCACAACTGTATTTATTTGACATTTCAATTTTTACGCACACTGGGTGATCGTCTGCGTTCATCGTTTTACCCAAAATCGATTGTAAACAATGGCTGGTCACGACGAAAACGGCAATTTTGACATTGCTAATTCAACTAATTTCATGTCATCTGGCTTTATATCTAACTCCACTTTTACAAACTGTGTTTTTCAGTTCTCGGGAAACGGTCAAAACCAAAATACAATGTGATACTGATAGCCTACTTCCACCTACCACTTAACGTAACTTTTACGTGAAGTGAACAGTTGAATGAAATTTGAGAGAGGCGTGGCTTATGACGTTTTCTTTGCATTACGTAATTCATTGGTCAATAAAAAAATTTAATGACATAAGTGCATTTGACTTGGAAAGTGTGTCAATTGCTACCTGCATTTCAATAATATGCGCCCTCTTTTATGCCAGAAAAATAATATGTCTACCAGTTTTAGTTTTTAAGTTTTTGTTCGCTGAAGTAGAGGACGACTAACACTATTTATTTATTTGGGTCGCGAACGTTTAATTAAAAGGAATGCTCTTTCTTTTTGTCTATTTCTTGAGTTATGAACCCCAAAAAACAAAGTCCAAACATCGCGTCAGTAAATGGGCTACCATTTACACAGTTTGGACTTTGTTTTTAGGGGATTCATAACTCAAGAAATAGACAAAAAGAAAGGAACATTCCTTAAATGAATTGACGGTAATATGGTCTGAGGTTTGCGGCTCGGAGCGCACTTTCAACCTCGACGCGTCGCGTCTCGGTTGAACATGAGCTCCGAGCCGCAAACCTCACACCATGTTATCGACAATTCATCACAATAACTTATAATATTTTCCTATATGCGACTATTATAACGTTTATAAATATCGCATCATTTTAATTTATTATTAATATTTTTGTCAGGTATAGCCCTTTGAACAGACAACGTTTTCTTTCCTCAAAACTGGGGGTCATGCAACAAATAAGAGAGAAAAATTGACACGACGGGAACTTCCGGTCACGGCCATATTTTTTCGGGTAACACCAACAGTCAATTGTATTTTTTAGGCCCCAAACTTCATCACATTACCCCTTTTTTTCTCTGAAATATTCAGCAATGATTGAAGATTTAAATGCGATGCTTCAACGTTAATTAAAGCATTTTTTTAAGTCTGCTTAGTTTCGGAGATTGCATCATTTCCGAGTGCATCTTTTCAAGGCGGGTAACTCTAATTCAAACATTTAGTACAGTCATACCTATAATCAACCCCAACCCTATCAACAATACATTTTACCTATTTCATGTTATAAAAGAGGCATTTCTGTATTAAATTCAACTTTTGACTTCTGCTGAGTTGAAAACATAGAAAATATATCCTTTAAAAGTAAAATGTCCAAAATATGAAAAGTGGGTCTAAAAAACTGGACTGCCCCTGTAGAATTTTCTCCTCCGTAGCCCAATGAGTGAGCTGGGATGGATAAAATCCTACAAGTTCCATTGAACAAAAACACTAATCCCTACTTAAAACTAAAAATCTGCAAAAATACACAATACTTTTTGAAAAAAAAACTGCCTTATTTACCCAATGTGGCAAGAAAAATAGTGTTCTAAACCGCTCGAAACAACATGAATCTTGTTTTTGAAGAATTGGGATTGCAACTATATAATTCACCAATATTAATAGGCACACACATCGTCGCCTGAGTGCTAGAATGTCCTATGTCCCATAGGGGACATAGGACATTCTAGCACTCAGGCGACGACATGTTATAACAGTTAATGTAAAATTTGCTTTTAACTACTGACATCGGAAGAATTTAATCCTGAATTAGGCCCTCGGCATGCCACGATTCATCAAAAACTATAATATAATTCATCATTAATATCATGTTTACAAACAAACTTCTTGTGATATTAAATTCTTATTTGTGATAGTTTTTTTATTCACATCCAGACTTCTGAAACATTTTCGCGTGGTGTTTGGTGAATATTTTGCAATCTTTGTAGAAAAAAGCCTCAACTTTCTCGGGAAAGGCATCTATCTTCATTGATTTGGCACCGACAGGAAAAACTCAGTTTTTTTCCAACATCATGACCCGTGTTGCATCTATGATATTTCAATGCAATGTCAAAATGTCTGAAACCACTAAAATGTTGATTCTGCACTGATCTGTTTGAGCAGCAAGCACCCATAATAAAATGAAAAACAAAGAAGCACTTCGTCAGATGGAGAGACAGACATACAAATGGGCATTAATAACAAGCAGTGACACATTTTGGAAGCAGAAAAAAAATATTGGCAGTTATACAATGAAAAATGCTACAAGAAGAGCCATGACAAAGCTATCAGATAGAAAAACTCCAGGGACCATGGGTGTTGCAGCCCAAAGCAAATCATATGAAACAAAGTTGAAGCTATCAACATCCCTCCAGTGACGTGGCTAGAGGTTTCCGATTGGGGGGGGGGGGGGGGGGGTAGGGTAGTGAATTTCCAACTGGGAGCGCGAGGGGGTTTCCCCCTCCCGGTCCCTCCCTCCAGTTGGAAATTCACTACCGAGAAAGATTTTGAAAATGAAGCCATGAAAGGGGACATAAAACTGATTCTAGCAACTGACATGTCAACACATTTATGATAGAATTATCAGGTTGTTATTATTTGGTATTATTCTGGGAACTGAATGTGTGCTAAACAAATGCTCAAGCTGAGTACTTTGAGCAATTCACACTCTCCTAACATTAAATCAGATCTTATGCATGAATGATCAATGTTCGATGTTTCTTCATTTTGGAACTGTGAATGACGGAATTAACTCAGGATAACGATTTTCCATGATGTGATTTTCTTGAAGTGCATTTCAATGATTTTTTTTTATTACGAGAAGTAGACGTACTTGTAAAAGAAATCTTGTACCGATTGACATCATGAATATTTATGAAGCTCGATATTGTGTAGTCTGTAGTTGTAAATAGTAACAGTTGGAATTGTTGTCGATTTGAAACCGAGTTGGAATTTTGGGAAGGACACCCCACCCCCATCGCCACCCACACCATGTCGCCACGTCTCTGCACCCCTCTCAGATAAAATGTTGTAAGTCTTGTGAAATGTTTTTCATGAGCTGAGTGGTTGGATACTGGGGAAAAGTATTTCACAGCTGTTACTGCAATTTTATGCTCGTAACATGGCAAACTTGTCTGCACTAGTACTGTACAACTATGTTGGTAGCTGTGCACAAATTCACATTTCTCATTTTATAATGTCATAATTTCCTATTTTTCCTCTCAAGTGTGTTACAAAAATAGTCTTTGGGTCAGGGGGGGGGGGGGGGCACCAAACATTTGCAAGACGTGACGTGGGGGGGGGGGGGGGGGGCTCTTGAGTGCGCCAAAAATGTGCATTTCCAACTTGTGCAATTTTTTTAATTTTTTAAAAATATATCAATATATCAGCTAATATATACCATCATTTGTGTTTTAAACCTTAAAGATGATGTTGTACATCACACTCTTAAACTAAATACAACATCAGGAGGCTTTATATGTGAGAATATTGGGCTTAATCTGGGAAAATGTCACACGTTAGTAGGGGGTGGGTGTCTTTTTCGAAACGTAGAAAATGTGCAGACAATATTTTGGGAAAATTCCCTCTGATGCACTAAATTCAACCCAAGTTATTTATTTATTAATAGAATTTGTATGGATAGAAGAGGAAAGTAGCAAACACCCGAGAATACTGACAGAACAATTCAAATGAAAATTGTTCCCGTATATGTACACCTGCTCTGGCCAAGCCTGATAATGAACAGCTTGTCATTTGTAGATTGGGGCCCACAGCAGCCCACAGAGGTTTAAATTGGTGGTACCAGTTTAAGAACATTATGAAACCCCCCTAAAGACAGCTGTGCCTACTAAGTTTATAAGTTTATTTTGGATTTTGATGGGAGAGTGGGGGTGGGTGTCTGAGAACGTAGTAGAAAATTTGCACGTAGAGATGGGTGGGTGTAAAAAGGAGCTGAATAAAGAATTGTTTTCTAACTGTTTTTATCGGCATATTTTGGGAAACACTTCCAAATGTCAATGAATGGAAGAAGTGTAACATACACATGTAGGCTGTGTGCTTGTATGGTGATTGGGGGTTTTAGTTTGGAATCCTCCTCTACCACCAGGACTATGGGAGGAAACCATGGCTTACATGAATCTGTTAACAGGGTAGATTGTGCTGTTATTTGGCATTTCGCAGAGATTATCGCGTGTTTCGGGAAGCTAAATTTAGATAATTTGTTTACTTCAACACTGCTTCAAAAGTTTTTTAACCCTTTACCTAACATGAAAAGCAGACGACACTTGCAAAAAAAATTCTTGAATAACTATTATTTTCATTTTTTGTCTCTAAAACAGATTATGACCCCTTATTGGAACGAGCTCGACGAGCTCGTTCCAATGAGGGGTCATAACCTATGTTTTAGAGACAAAAAATGAAAAAAATAATGAAAATTAATTGGCGATTTTTGTGAATAGCGCTGGCCGGTTTTGGCCGTTACGTTAGGTAAAGGATTAAACCAATATTTTTTCTCGAAACTGATTAGTTTTGGAGATTGCATCATTTCCGAGGTGCAACTTTTCAAAGCGAGTAACTCAAATTCAAATGTTTAACACTGTCATTCCCAGGGCTGGGAGCAGTTAACGTTTCAAACGTTAACGTGTTAAATTATTTTAACAATGTTAAAAAAATTTAACCAAGTTAATAACATTTAACTTTGAAGATTATAATTGTATAATATGTAGCACTGCGTCGTTATCTCGTGTTTACCCAAGCCGGATTGCGTGTGCCGGTGACATCGAATTTTGCGCCATTTGACGAAATTGAAGAACACGAATAATTTAGATGTCCGTCACTTATAGACGCCCCATTGATTTGGTGGAGAGACCACGAAGCCCTCCTACCAACATTGGCGAAGTTGGCCCGCCGATATTTGGCGATACAGCAATATCTGCTTCATCCGAAAGCCTATTTTCCATGTGAGGACTGGTATTCCAGGAACGGCGGATGTCTCTTTCTAAGGATACGGCCACATCGATTGTATTCTTAAATGAAAACATCGCTGAATGTTAGAATTTACGATAACCTGAGAGAACTATCTTAACTACTCGTCCCCTGAGTTCCAATGTGTTCTATGTGCCAGTAGACTGCCAGTAGGCACACAGAACACATTGGAACTCAAGAGACGAACTGTACATAAGTTCCATCATATTCAAATTCAAATCAATAAAAACGGCCAAAGTTATTAAAATTTTGTTCATTTTAACCTTTAACGTCATTTAACTTGTTAACGCAGAATTATTAAACACGTTAACGTGTTGAGGAAAATTGTTGGGGCCCTGGTCATTCTTTTAACATTGTATATGGCGTCTTGTAGCTCTCGCGGGACGAAATAGTGACTCCAACTGGAAAATCTTATGAAATATGGTTAACCCTGTACCCAACATAAACAATTTCAAAAATTTATTTTATTTATTTTTCTCAAAATTAAAAAAAAATTGAACAAACAATATGATGTGACCACTCAGTGGAACAAGTTGGACGAGCTAGTTCCAATGAAGGGTCACGTGATATGGTTTTGTTGGAATTTTTTGAAAGGGGTAAGTAAAGAGTTAACCCTTTACCTAACGTAACGGCCAAAACCGGCCAGCGCTATTCACAAAAATTACCATTTAATTTTCATTTTTCTTTCATTTTTTGTCTCAAAAACATAGCTTATGACACCCCCCCCCCCCCCCCCCCCCATTGGAACGAGCTCGTTGAGATCGCTCCAATGAGGGGTCATAAGCTACCTTTTTGACCCAAAAACTGAAAAAAATAGTTATTCAAGAATTTTGTTTGTACATGTCGTCTGCTTTTCGTGTTAGGAAAAGGGTTAAAAAGTCACTAAAAGTCTTTCACAAGCGGCCACAGCTACTGATAAAATGCCGCGAAATATTTTACTACAGGGCATGGACTTCCCAACAGTTGCTGGACTGAGGCTTAAAATTTCTAACTATTAAAAATTTGGCTGGGAGTTGAGGGGAGGGGAGACACCCCACACTCTAAAATCAGTCGTGTTAAAAATCAACTCAACTGAACACTTTCGGTTTCGGTATTTTTAAGGGGGTATACCTCGGTATCAGTCTGGTATTCGGGATCTGACTTGACTGAGATTCGCTGATGGTACCAAACGGGAATTCATATCAGGAAAATGCAGAATAAGTTGTTTTTGTATCATTCTACCACAGCTCCTCAAATACCACCACCAATGAGCTCAACAGTGGCATTCTTTTACGAACACAAATCATATCTACAGTAATGTTGTGACTTCTTCTAAACACACCGTAACCTTTAAAGGCCTATTTGAGGCGTTTTCAATCTCAGGGCATGTGCCATGGTCATGCCATCTTCAGGAGGTTCTGCTGACATTAAACATTGAACAAATCACCTGGGCAGTAATTTCTAGTCAAGTCTTGGCTGCCTGTCAAGGCAGCCAAGACTTGGCTAGAAATCACTGTAAAGCAGCTGGACATGTACAGGCTGTAGCCTAGTGAGAATTCAGAACAACTGCCCAGGCCCTTGGGGGTTAACAAAAGTAAACATAAAATCTGCTTCTTCTTTCGTGAAAACGAACCCTTCAATTGCTATCAATCCCCAACAAGGCCTTATACATAGTGAATGTAGAAAAAATTGAAAATTCAGACGGTTTCTGTATTCATTGATTGGTTCGGTTCGTTTTTTCGGTATCCCCATGATATCGGTATCGGTTCGGTTTTTCGGTATATTGACTATCTCTGTAGTAAAGGAATGAGTTTCGACAACGCTCACACTAATTAATTATTCTAGCTATAGTGTTTTCAAATGCCTACTGAATTCTTTGCAATGCCACTTGCCACCCTTAATACTAAAGAATTTACTTTTCGAATCGGTCATCATACATCTCGGTGCTGGCGCCCAAATAGTGACTACCTCAATTTTAGCGTGTAAGATTACAAAAACTATGAGCCTAACCCTCTACACACTTGTGTCGAAGGACAAATTTTCGACCAAAATATTGTCGCCATATTGCCAATTAAATCTTGTTTGACAGAGTTCATTGAACTCTGTCAACAAGACTGGATTGAGTAAATTTCTAGTTGCATTATGGGAACAATTTGCTGCTTGAAATTTTGGTATTTTGGCATCGGTGTGCAGAGGGTACCGGTTAATGTGCGATCTGTGAGATTTTAGGGAATTAGTGCAATGCCGGCACCGAACATTGCCCTAAAATTGTCCAGGCAAAACATTTTTACATGAATTTCCAGGAGTAGTTACCGGAACACCACTTATATTCCAGCACCTCCACATTCAAATTTGCTCCGTGGCCCTTGGGTATTAGAGTGCTAAACATTTTCTTGCAGTCCATTTGCAACGTATCCCTTCTCACCAAACACAGCGTCTTAGTCTCCTTCCACTAAACAATATTGTTTCATCGTGTGTGTAAGGTGTTGGGACTGGGTTAATAAAAATACATAATGTGTGAATCTTTCATTGCTTGATATTCAAGGAGGGAAAGCTGTTGTTTCACACGGAAGTTAAATTATGGAGACTGATTAAGAAAAAGGACATGCGTGAGGTTTATCAATTATATGTGCAGGTTATTGGTTTACTCCATGAAAGTAAGAAAATGAAATTGATTTTGAAATAGGCGAAGCGACATGCAGTATATATATCCTAAATGCATTGAGAGACGACGTGGATAGGCTGGGTAGACGACTTACATAAGCTTTAAGCTTCCTGTCGAATCCCTCTTTTACACAGCGATACATTTCCTTGCCTTTCCTTGTTTCGTGTATAATACAAATACTGTATCTTGTGTTGTTCAGATTTTTTGTTATTCAACTGTTCTTGTGAAATGTATTTATCTTACAATCAACATGTATTTTGTCTGTATTAACTCCGCAACTGTCGTGTATCCGACCCCCTGATACAGATGTTTGTATCAGGAGGTCGGATACAAACACGTTCCTTTCGCGTGAGTTCCATTTTTTTCTTTTTGTTCATCCGTACGAATAAATAGTTCGTTATATATTCGTCTACATTCTTGACTTATCCCCAATATATTGTAAGATAAAATGATTATTACTATTATGTGGATTATTTATTTATTTATTGGTGTTTAAGGTCACATATTTCTGCACAATGGCTAACCATGACCGTGACAGTTTTACGGGTGGAGGAAGTCGGAGTACCCGGAGAGAACCACCGAGCAACGACGAGCAACTGTCAGCTCCCAACATACCAACTCCACACAAGCAGGGTTAGCATTGGTTGAAGACAGGTGCACCATCGACGCGCAGTACGCCTTAGTACACAGCGTCACCGTGCCCCCACGTGGGCAATGAGGGTGAAGTGTGTTGCCCAAGGGCACAACGCGGTTGTCACAGCTGGGATTCTAACCGAGGACCCCTCGGCTTGCAGCCTGCACCTCACCCAACTGAGCCACCGCCCCCCCCCCCCCCCCACCATTAAGTGGATGTACAAAATATGTATCCGAGTCGAGCTCCATGTTCTAAGGGTAGATCACGACGAGTCGAAGACGAATTCTTACCCAAAACGTAGATCAGATTAGGTATTATCCTGTGTAGGCTAATCGAGAGTCATGCAAGTGCTTTTCATTCACACCATATGCAACGGCGTAATTAGGGAGTGGGGTGCCCCCCCCCCCCCCCCCCCCCCCCCATATTTTTTCCAATCGGGACATTTTCTTCTGATCTGATCTGGAGTCTTGGATATTGATTCGCTCTTGCTGTAATCATGTCCTTTCTTTTGGGACAAGATTTGCTTCTTGGACTTATGTCACACACACACAATAGGTCTCGTGCAAATGGTGGTCCGTGGCGAATTGGTGACGTTTGTTGTCCCAGCATGACCAATATTGAGTCCGGTACATGTATTTGCTAATACAGTAAGTTAGGGACTCCATGCATTATGACTACTACATAGAGATTATTACCATTATATGGATGTACAAAATATATATCAGAGTCGAGCTCCGGGTTCTAAAGGCAGATCGCGACGAGTCGAAGACCCTTATAGAACCAGGAGCGAGACTCGGATACATATTTTGTACATCCACATAATGGTAATAATCATTTTATCTTGCAATATATTGGGGATAAGTCAAGAATGTAGACGAATACATAACGAACTATTTATTCGTACGGATGAACAAAAAGAAAAAAAATGGAACTCACGCGAAAGGGAACGCGCTTGTATCCGACCCCCTGATACAAAACATCTGTATCAGGGGGTCGGATACACGACAGTTGCGGAGTTAATACAGACAAAATATATGTTGATTGTAAGATAAACGTATGTATCCACAAATATATATAACTTCCCTGGATTCTTCAACTATATATATATATAAAATCTCCTTTGACAAATATTTTAACTACACGATCAAGGTATCGCCAAAGCGTGTGAAGACCATGATAGAAAAAAATTAGTTATTCAAGAATTTTGTTTGCAAGTGTCGTCTGCTTTTCATACTTGGTAAAGGGTTAAGCTCTATTCAGTAAGCTAATAAGGCATCTGATTAAGATGCGGTGAAAGCTTAATTTAATCTTTATATCCAGTAAGGTTGTTGTGACATGACCCATTTATTGTATTGTATATGTAGCGTTGATCAGAAAGTAAGAATTCAGTGAAAGTTTGGATTTCCAAACGTTACTCTGCTTCATTTTATTGGAAATCCCACGAGCTATTGCTGTCATATTGTTCGGATATCCAACAAGTCCAGTTGTTAAATGTTTATTGCTGTGAGATATTTGGAATACCAGATTCGCTATTAAATTGTTTTCATCTTTAATTTGTCTCCGAGTCATCAGTTGGACACCAGAATTACACAGTAGATACCTACGGTTATATCCCACGGTTATAAAGGCTTGCCTTCGATGAATCAATCATCTTCGCGGCTAACCCAATTCATATGTGCACATGTGACTAAGTTCAAGTTTCTGAATTGCTATTAAAACTCATCTCAATGTTCGGGAGCTAGTTGACAGCGTATTATAATTATATTTGTCCTATTTAGAGTTAACGACACTTTAAACAGCCTGGGTCATATCGTGTCGGGCACCTTTACGGGTTGGGGGAGCCGGAGTACCCGGAGAGAACCACTGAGCAGCGGTAAATAACTGCCGGAGCATCAAACTCACTTGCCATGAACACGCATGAAATGTTAGCAGCGATCGGAGGCATTGTACCATCGGCGTGCAGTACGCCTTGAGAAAACTGGATTATGTTTTTTTTCCGAAAGAAACAACGCAGTTGAAGCTCACATCAGGATCTCACCTACGACCTTTTGATCAAATGTTTAATACCTTGACCAATTAGTCGCCGAGTACGTGTAAAAGGGCTGAAGCACTGAGCCCTCTCAAATGCGCTTTTCCTCACACGTGTTTTTATTCAGAAACAATAAGTTTCAAATGGGAAATATGAGGGATGAGCAGTGGCGGCGCCAGAAATTTGTTTGTGGGGGGGGGGGGGGGCAACTAGGGGGCAGACTCCCATGAAGGGGGGCAAATTACGTAAAGGATCATATCATTACTTTGTTATGAGGTAGTCCAAACTTGGACCCAAAGTCCGTAATATACTTTTTTGGTTTGGTACGTCCAGTGGATGTACCAAACCAAAAAATTATATTACGGACTTTGGGTCCAAGTTTCGACTAAATGTAATGGTAATTAGCGGTCCTCCTTTCAAAAAATCCTGGATCCGCGTCTGGTGGGTCTGTGCGTGAGAGAGAGAGAGAATCTCTACTGCCTGGAGGTGTTCATCAGCTGGCCTGAGGCTTTGGGCTAAGTGTGTATGGGAATAAAAAAAGAGAGGGGTGTGTGTGTGTGAGAGAGAGAGAGTGACTGAATGTGTTTGTGTGTGAGGGTGGATGGAAATGCATGCGAGATGGTTGGGGGGGGGGGGGCAACTGGGGGGGGGGGGGGCAAAGCCTTCGTTTGGGGGGGGGGCAAATGCCACCTATGCCCCCCCCCCCCCCCCGTAGCGCCGCCACTGGGGATGAGAAAATGAATGAACACCACAACAAAAAGTGGAGCGCCGATAATTTTACGCACTGGCCTCGAAATGGAGTTAACCTTTAACCTAACATGAAAAGCAGACGACACTTGCAAATAAAATCATTGAATAACTAATTTTTTTCATTTTTGCGTCAAACACATAGCTTATAACACCTCATTGGAACGAGCTCGTTCCAACGAGGCTTCATAAGCTATGTTTTTGAAGCAAAAATTAAAAAATAATGAAAAATGAATGACAATTTTTGTGAATAGCGCTGGTCGTTTTTTGTCCATTACGTTGGGTAAAGGGTAAAAAGGATAACTCCAGATACACGAAATACCAAATTTTGAACGAGAAAATCGGCAGCCTTTTCATTTTCTGCAGTTCACGTGTTCGACGCCACTCAGAAATATTCCCCTCGGCAACACTTGAAGAAGACAAAAATGGAGTTGTAGCTGTGGATTTTGATATTTATTTATTCAATGAACGGGTTCTCTATAGATTTCGAGAGTTGTGTCAAGATTTGTTTTCCAGACTATAAGCAGCTGAGTACCTTAACATTTATAAACCTGTTGTCAAGTGTACTCGTCTGTAAAGTCATATTGCAGGTGTTCTGGAACTGACGCTACCTCCCATGCCACCAGTGCAAATCTGTAGGTTAAGAAAGCCTAAAAAAATCCGATTGACAACAGTGCTAACCTTTCACTCTCTGTACACCAAGCCAAGTTGTTTTGAAAAAAAAAATACCGAAATACCTATACATCCACAAAATACATCATCTCTTGAAAATATTAAACTGGAAAAAATATATATTCAGTTTAAATTTCGAATTTTCACTACTACCGTATGGTCTTGCACTGAATGACATTGGCGCTTTTTTTCCATACCTTATATTTTTGAGAGATTCTCACACATTCTGACACACAATTACAAACAAACTTTTAATCTTTCCTAAAGTAGACAAAACAAATTTTAATTGATGGTTTCAAAGCCAACTGATATTGAACCAATCAGCCAATCTGTCCTATTTAATCCTACTCATAACTTTTCATAACCTAATGTAAGAAATCCGATGCAGCTCTGGGCTGCTTGTTTATCCACTTTTCGTGGAGTTTGCGCGCAGACGTGCCGAGCATCATCGTTCCCCTAACAATGCTCCATCTTGGGTTCCGCCCCACAGTTTTCCAGGCATTTCCAAAAATGATATGCCATGTACTCACTTCAAATGCATATATTCTGTAACTTAGTTATCTAACCCATAACATGTATTACATTTCCCAAATCCACTAAAAACATATAACACTATCTGACTAAGTGAAAATAAACAATTTGAATGTGGGTGAAATAATTTATTGTCAAAGTTAAGACTTCAACCTGCAAAATTGCATTAAAAAATGCCAATACGACTCATTTTTCAGCCACCCAGCAGCCTCAAAAGCAGAATTTTTCACTATCCCCACTCACCTAACCCTGGAGCATATAACCCCCCCCACCCCCCTTTCTAATATGTGAAAAAAATACCATGTTTCCATCTCATGTTTTAGTTACATGCCTGGTAACAAACCCGTGTACAAACTACATTTAATAAAAGGGCCAGTTTTTCGAAGCCACCGTTTCCGATAATTCATCTGGTAATTTACCCCAATGCATCAGACTCCAACATTGGGACCAAAACTTCAAATTATCTTGTCCAACAAATAACCTAATGTGATCATACATCTGATACCAAAAATAAATCTCCAATTTACAGGGCATTAGGTTCACCATATGCCCCATGTTTAGAATTTTACTGCAGAGCGGTACCTTATAAGATGACGGCCTCGATCAACAAAATGGGCGGCAGAAAACGCAGTTCACCCTAAATAACATGAGCTTCGGACGCAGTCCCCATCAACATGGTCCTGGCGTCATAACATGGCTGCCCACAAGTTAGAATAACTTTGTCTATGGAGAGTAAATTCACAAAAATCGCCATTCACATTTGAAAATTTATTTCAATCTTGCCTCTAAAAGTATAGCTTATAACCCATATGTTTTTGAGACAAAAATGAAAATCATTAATTGTCCAATTTGGTTTTTGATTTTTTTTTTTTTTTTTTTTTTGGGGGGGGGGTGCAATTGTAGTCTCTTCTACTTGTAAGATAAAGGGTTAATTCATCACATAAGCTGCGAATGTAAGTATGACGAATACTTAACCCTTTGAAACCTCGATTCCTGGAATGGTATCGCCTTTGTGTACATTACATTGAGATGGGTCAGTCCAATATCAGTACGTGCTGAGGATAAAATAACAACTGCAGTCTGCAGCCGTAGACTGCTGTTATTATTTTATCATCAATGCCCCGTATTTTGACCCCTTATAATAAGACAATAAGGAGGCAAAATTATGCCTTGGGCCGAAAAATCGCGCTCAAAGGTTTAATTTCAATGACACATGTAACTGTCGTGACTTGTATTTACTGTGTTACTTTTCTATTTTACCAAATGTTTGCCGAGAACTGTTCAACGCTTTAACCCTTTACCCAAAAATCGCCCGCATCCGCCCGCGTAATATGCAAATTCAGCAGTTGAAAAAATATTATTTTTCAAAAAATTTCAACAAAACTATATCATGTGACCTCTCGTTGGGTCGAGCTCGTTCCAACGAGGGCTCACATGATATGGTTTTCTTGAAATATTTTGAAAAATTAAAAAAAATTGGTATTTAAAATAATAAATTTTGATATCGTCTGCGTTGGGTAAAGGGTTAAAATAGTACTATGATACCGTTGTATGCATAGTAAAGGAACCTTTATCTTCTCCGAAAAAAGATATTGAAAGGCAAATTTTTATAGATGGTCATTTGGCACCACAACACTTAATGCCATATGTATAATTCTCTGAAAAGTAACCATATGTGTTGAAGAGTCGAGAAGTGAGCTCAATAATTCTGATGCGACTTATAAGTCATTATAAGGCTGCACCGTGAACTTATTTATTTATTTATTTATTTATTTATTTATTTATTTATTTATTTATTAGAGTTTAATAAGAGTTTAACGACACTTTCGACAGCCAGGGTCACGCCGTGTCGGACAGTTTTACGGGGGGGTGGGTGGGGGGGGGGGGCAGGAGGAAGCCGGAGTGAACCACCGAGCAACTGTCAGACTCCCAACGTACTGTCAAACTCCCCAACGTCTTAACTACGCACAGGCAGGGTTAGCATTGATTGAAGACAAGTGAATCATCGACGCGCAGTACGCCTTAGTACACAGCGCCCCGTGCCCCCGCTGCAATGTGAACAAATCTGTTCACGTGTGTAACACGAGGCTGATGTTACTGTGTATTTACCTTTAAGCGCATTGCATTGTATTGGCGTGGTGTACGTGCATGGAGTTCCCCTGGTACAGGTTTAAATTTCAAAATTAAGGTTGTGCACACGTCAAGGTTATATAATATAGCATGCATATATTTAATTGACAGGTGTGTAGCTGGGTGCATGCAGAACTAAATGGGAAAAGTCTGCAGGCCTAGAAATAAAAGCTCACATCGTAACCCGTTAACAGGTTACGCTAAATAACGTGGTGATAACCTATAGACATAATGTTTTATGATTTTTTTCCGCCTTCTCTGTTTTTACTATGTCTGCCATGCATTCCGGTTCAGCTCCACAGTTTCCGGGTATTTCCAAAAAATGACGTGCCATACACTCCACTGAAATGCGAATATTCTTTAACTAAGTTATCTAGGGTGGCTGGGAAAGGACATCATATGGTTTTATTTTTCTTGAATTATCTCTATCGATCGACTTAGTATAAAGGTCGATCGACTTAGTATAAAGATCGATCGACTTATTATCTCGATCGATCGACCGACTTAGTATAAAGATCGATTGACTTAATATCATATCTGTATTCGGTAAGTTAATACCATTGAGGGAGGCCTACAGGGGTATATATCGCCATACTGTACTGCCGTTCTAAACTACCAGGCATTGCTCCACCCCACAACACTGCATGGATTAGCATTACGTACTACCTACACCAGTCATAGGATAATATGAAGCATCAGGTGGATTAGTAGTACCAGGGGCTACCAAGAGACCTACAGGGCTATATAACGCCTTTACTACACTACCGCACTAGACAACCATGCATTACTTACACTCCACCCCCACAACACAACTTGGCTAGCATTATGTACTACCAAAACCAGTAATAGAATAATACAAATCAATCGGTTGATCAATAGTACCAACAGTTAATCGACTGCGTTTGGATGATTGCTGTTGTTCGTACGAAATATGGACTACTGTGGGGCTGACGTTAGCCTTTGTGAAGGTTTGGGATTTAGGTCTGACTGGAGGGGGGGGGGGGGGGGGGGGGGGCGTTGTTCGGGGGGCTAGTGGAACCTTCGGAGATTGAATATAGAGCTGGTTTGGTGGCTACTGGGTGGGTGGGGGGTTATGCATGGTCGTCTAGTACGGCATTGCGAGATAGTCCTTGGTTGTTTAAATTGGTAGTATAGTGTCGGCGCCATATACCCCTATAGGACCCATCTTAACCCTTGTGTTAATCCACCGATTGCTTTGTACTATCGTATGACTGGTATAGGTAGTATATAATGCTGGGCCAGGCGGTATTGTTGAGTGGGTGGGGTAATACATGGTCGCCTAGAGTGGTAGTACAGGATGTACGTTCTGTACCCTTGTAGGTCTTCTGTTAGCCTTCAGTACCTAATGCCTCACATCATCCTATGACTAGTATAGGTAGTAGGTAATGCTAGGCCACGCGGTATTGTGTGTAGGGTAATGCCTAGTTTAAAAGGTAGTATAGTATGGGTGATATATCCCCATGTGGAGTCCATCTTTACCCTCGGTACTTTTGATCAACCGATTGCTTTGTATTATTTTTTGACTGGTATAGGTAGTACATAATGCTAGGTCAAGCAGTGTTGCGGGGTGGTGGGTGGTGGTAATGCATGGTTGTCTAGTGCGGTAATATAGTAAAGGAGTTATATACCCCTGTAGGTCTCTTGTTATCCCTTGGCACTACTAATCCATTTAATGCTTCATATTATCCTATGACTGGTGTAGGTAGTACGTAAGCTAGTCCAGGCAGTATTGTGGGGTGGGGGTAATTCCTGGTACTTTAGAACGGTAGTACACTATGGGCGGTATATACCCATGTAAGCTACATATTACCCCTTGCTGGTATTAACTTGTCGAATAAAGATAAGGTAATAAGTCGATTGATCGAGATACTAAGTCGAACGATCGAGATACTAAGTCGATTGGTCGAGACACTAAGTCGATCGATCGAGATACTAAGTTGGTCGATCAAGAAACTAAGTCGATCGATCGAGATACTCAGTCGATCGATCGAGATAATACAAGAAAAATCGAGATACTAAGTCGATCGATCAAGATACTAAGTTGATCGATCGAGATACTAAGTCGATCGATCGAGACAGTCAGTCGATCGATCGAGATAATACAAGAAAAATAAAATCATATGATGTTCTTTCCCAGCAACCGTAGTTATTTGACCCAAAACATGTATTACATTTTCCAATCCACTAGAAACATAAAACACTATCTGAGAGAAGTAAACAATCTGAATGTTGGTGCCTTGGTGATATAATTTACTGTCAAATGCAAGGCTTCAAGCTAGAAAATTGCAAGAAAAAGTGTCGAAACCTGTCATTTTCAGCCACCTAGCACCCTCAAAGCAGAATTTCCCCGCTACCCTCACTTACCTACCCATGGAGCATATAATCCCGTTTCTAAAATGTGCAAAAACTAGGTGTTTCCGTCTCATTTTTTGTTACATGACTGGTAACGACTCAGTGCAAAAATTACATTTTGAAAAATATGCAATTTTTCGAAGACACTGCTTCGCATAATACCTCTGGTAATTTACCCTTATGCATCAGACTCCAACACTTTAAATTCAGTTATCCAACAAAATGTCTACTGTAGTCCTATATCTGTTTTTTGAAATTACATCTCCAATTTACATGGCATTAGTTTCAACATATGCCCTTAGTTCAGAATTGTGCAATAGTACGAAAACTGGAGAGCGGAATCTTACATCTTAACGGAATTTTTGCCACAATAAATTGCAAATTTAACGCGTAATCTCGCTTTGGCGAGATCGCGCAATATTTTTTGCTTTTTATTGTGGCGGAAATTCTGTTAAGACACAAATGCCATGGCATTTTACTAACACGTGGATGCAATGCAAAACCGCTGAGTCGAGCTATTTCCGAGAGAGTGTCGGGTAACACAGATCAATCGATCTCTAAGGAAAATCATTACATCAAATAGTAGGGAGCTGGGAGCCCATAGTTGGACGTTTCTGTTTAAGTACAGGTACAGTGACTTAACCCTTTGAACCCTAATCGGCGGTTTTCAGGCCATGGAACACAACAAGTCATACTTTCATCAAGCAGGATGGCTCCTATGTTAAAGTGTTGGGTAGACCAGCCCGAGGCTGCACGTTGAAAATATTAATTGCTCTATCCCCAAATAATGAATATGGACTCTCCCAATTGCAAACATTGAACTGACCAGTGTTCAAAGGGTTAAAGTCGTATTATTCTGCAGTTGTGCTTCGTATTGTCTTTGAAGCGACAGTATTTAGTCTGCATGATTTTGCCTTGTCACAATTGATTGGAGAGTACGGGCGCTCTCCCTTAACCCTTTACCAAACGCAGACGATATCAATATTTATTATTTTAAATATAATTTTTTCAAATGTTTCAAAAAATTTCAACAAAACCGTATCATGTGACCCCTCGTTGGAACGAGCTCGACGAGGCTCGTTCCAACGAGGGGTCCCATGATATGGTTTTGTTGAAATTGTTTGAAAAATAATATTTTTTCAACTACTGAATTTGCATATTACACGGGCGGATGCGACCGATTCGTTGGGTAAAGGGTTAAATTGTAACAAGGCAAAAACACCTGAACAAATTTTGACGACCAAAATTAACTTAATACTCTACCCGCTAAGAAGCAGAAAGTCTTGGAATATTGATTCAAGAGTAATACACGTTTATTTATCATCTTACGCTCCTCGTGTAACCCTCCCTAAACTTCAATTTTTTCTCTTTGCCAAACTTAACGGCCAAAACCGACCAGCGGTATTCACAAAAATATTTTCTTTCAGTTTTTTGTCTCAAATACATAGCTTATGACCCCTCACTGGAACGAGCTCAAGGGCTCGTTCCAATGAGGGGGGTCGTAGGTGGTATACTTTGACACAAAAAAATAAAAAAAATAGTTCTCAAAGAATAGTGTTTGCAATTGTTGCCTGCTTTCCGTGTCGATAAAGGGTTAATGGCATTAATGTGGTGTCGGAAAATTAGCTAATCATGACTACTAGTGGTGAAGGGAACACTGGTTCATTCGGTTTTTTTTGTGGTCCTACGCCCTTTCCTTCGGGGAATTTCCATAGTAAAATGTTTTTCGCCATAAATTTCAGAAACGTATGACCTACTCTATGGGAATTTATTGAGTGAGCATAAGATAAGATAAGATCATTTTTATTACAC